>CAEMYA010000032.1:1672608-1688509 GCA_903131615.1 Diplodus sargus
CACACACACACACACACACACACACAAACACCCCCCGCAGCCCCCATACTATCCCCTCTCCTCTATGTAGCACCACAGATGCCCATGTTGCCCTGCAACAGCTGTCTCACCATGTGCCCTACCAAGTGTTGCCACCCAATGGAAGGGAGAGGAAGTGAGGAGGAGGGAGGATTTGGGTGGGGAGGGAGAGGAAGGGTGGGTGAATTTGGATGGGAGGGACGGGGTCATGAATATTAATCTTTTTTTTTCTTCTTTTTTATCATAAAAAAGGAGCTGTCCTCATCTACGTGGTCATCATGCTTCCTTACTTTGTCTTAATTATTTGAATGCATGCATGCTCGCCCAGCGTCTCTGTCTCCCTCTTTCTCTCTGACTCTCTCTCTGACTCTCTCTCTCTCTCACTCATTTGGTTCTGGATTCGGTCGAGGTGATGGCCAGCGCCCATGTTTCCTCCCCGGTCACAGGAAGCCCCTGGAAGCAGAGTGGAGAAGGAGGGAACGTCAATCAGAGGGCGCCTTCCTATTGGTGTGGCCGGTTAGCGGCACCCATTGTGACCAATGGCCAGAGGAGGGGTGCATAGTAACAGCGGGGCATGGAGAGAGGGTATTTTCAAATGCAAACACTGGTCCAACAAGTCAGGTGCAGGATCCAGACTCGATCCAGTGACAGAACAAAATGGAGGGCCGGGATGGTGTGCCGCCATTTTGGGGCAAAATATTTTGAGTATGCATGCCATGTCTCCTTGTTGAGGCGAAATAAGAGGCGAAAAGCCGTGGCAACAGAATGACCTCAAGCATCAGTGTTTGCTTGCTAAGAAAAAAAAAAATAAATCTCAACGGTGCAGAATTAATGAATAATTAACAGTAGATCTGTGCCTTTTTAGAACACAATGTGATTTAAAGGTGCCACAGTCACGACTAAGCCACTCTAAATATTCTGCTAATTACTGAAAATTCTTTCAAAGACAGACATCTGTGCTCACAGAGACAGCCATACCTGTGACTTTCATTTTTATTTTGAAATTGGAAAAGTAAAGCAATGAGGCGCAAAAGATGCCAGGACAGATGGATCCAAGTGTAGAGTACCATCCGAGAAACTGATGCCACATTATGGTCCCCTGTGGTCTTCACTGCACGCTAAATAAATGCGGTTGAGAAAACTAATAAAAAAGTATGCGAAAAAGTACGAGAGGAGTTGTGAGCGAGTGTGGCACGGCACCCTCCTTGTGTATTTGTTCATTTAATTTTGAAGGGATGAAAGCAGACAGGCATAAAGAGGGGCAGACGTAGAGAGATCACAGCATCGTGTACCGTATTGGTGGGTAGTGTGCCACACAGTCTGCCTCCTAAAGCAATAAATCTGAAACAGCATAATAGATAAACGCAATTCAGAACACAAAATACCCTGCGAGGGAAAACTAATAAAAAACTGAGTGATTAAGTGGAATCAGAGCTCTTAGGCAGTATCTGGAGATGGGAGCTGTCGCCATACAAAGACCAGAGCGGGCCAACACAACAGATGAGAGAGCATAGGGACGGGGGGCCGAGAAAACGAGGGCTAAAAGCAGAGGGAACGAGAGACAGATGATGGGAGCGAGGAAAGGAGGGATGGAGGAGAGAAAGTGAGGGATGGATGGGGCAGCAGATCAGAGGGAGCCTCTAGTGTGTCTTGCTCTCCCTTTAAAGAAGAGCCAGGAAAACAGATTAGGAGTCCTCTTTTCTCCTGGGGGAGCACACACACACACACACACACACACACACACACACACACACACACACACACACACACAACCTCCATTCAACCGCCCTCCTCCTCCTCTTCACACAAACAGACAACTAACTAACTTTTACGCTGCACCCGCAGCTGACCTGCCCAGCCCAGAACAAATCCGCCCGGTGCTGAACGTTCGTCCCCGCTGACGGAGAGGGTGGAGACATGGAGACACAATGACAGCCTGTGTGTGCCGCAGTCGAGATGACCTCACATCAGGTCACGTTTGCTAACTGTTTACGACACAAAGAGGAGTGATGTCAGGGAGTATCTGCCTGCTTCACCGACACTGAGTACACAAACACAGACCGCAGCGTGTCACTGTGTCCTGTGTTCATGTTTATATGATAATAATAAAAATAACAATGATGATTATAATGATAATAATGATAATAAGAATAATAATTTGTTAAACTAACAATTATCTTCATTGACAATTAATCTGATTATTTTCTCAATTAATCACATATTAATTTAGTCTATGAAATCTACAAATTCTCAGAGTCCACAGTGACGTCTTCCTTTGTTTAACCAGCGTTATTAATATAAAAATAAAATATTCAGAGAAAAACAGCAAATGTTTTCTGCCAGTTTGGCTTGAAAAACAATTAAATTTGAAAACGGTTTTCCAAAGATCAACTTTTTGATTCTTCATCGAAAAGCTTTAGTTTGAATAAATATTTTTACGACAAAATAACAGTGGTTTTATTTGAATCCACAGAAAATATCAGACTCAGAACTGAAAACCGTGTGTGTGTGTGTGTGTGTGTGTGTGTTATCAAAGCTGAGCCTAATGTCAGCCATTGATAACCAGTGCACACAAAGACACTTGTGCTCGCGCGTCACTCGTCTCAGATTCTTGGAAAGGTGAAGTCTTTCTCCAGAAAGATAAACGGCTCGTCATGTTCGTGCTCGCCTTCACACACTCTGACTCTCAATCTTCACTGACCACTCACTGTGAAACATGTTGAGCCTGACAAAGCATTAAAACCACAGAGGTGGGAGAAGCATTTAGTTATAACAGTATAACACTGTATGGAACAAGACTTGACAATAAGTACAACTCTTGCATTGAAAATCCTACTTCAGTGAAGTCTTGTAAGCCAAATGAAAGCATGAACTATCCCCTTTAGCTGTTTATTATAATATATGATATTATTATATCATTGTAAGTGAGTTGGACAAAAGTAGGCAAAGAGCAGCATTTTGATGTTGCATATGGCAGATGATCATTCACTGATTTATATGCTGTCGTGCAGCTTAATCTAAATTAATTTTTCAGATTTTAGAAAACAAAACTAAAATATCAATATTAATTTGTAAAATGAGTCAAGCATTAAGTACAATATTTCCCTCTGATTTGTAGTGGATTGGAAGTATAAAATAGCATAACATAGAAATACTCAATAAAAGTACCTTCACTAATGAATTCCACTTCTTTAGCTTTGGTCCAACATGTGCGTTATTTATCGTCAATATTATTGCAGCAAACGAGAAGACAATTATACGTTTATATATTTTGTGTTATTTCAAACAATAAGTTGTCAGAGATCCCTTTAGCGGAGCTTCACTCTGATTAAAACCCTTAATTAAAATCATCGAGCGGCTCCACACAGGTTCTCCGTACGCCTCACAAAACAAAAGGAGGCTGTGTTTTTTTCTGCCAGAATTTAACTTGTGCACAGTTGCGGTACGAGAGATTGGACAGTCTCTCTTGTTATAAACGCACACTTTTTGACTTAATGTGCCTCTTGTGATGTTAGATATCATTAGACAGGTATGAATTAATAACTGCCATTATGTCAACTATTTTTCTACATTATGATGTTTTGTGTTTTTTATTGTTTTTTATTGCCTGTGTGAACGGCCTCGCAAACAAACTTACCTCAGATTACCCTTGGAATTGATTGATAAATAATATTAAGAATGATGCGATCCGTGTATTTAGTTTGTTTTAACATTTCACAGCGTTTGATTTGGTTTCCTGAGGTCAGCTTTCTGCAAAGAGTGACCGTACGGCCGTATACAGTAAAACATGAACTGCTCGGGACATCCTTCGTGGTCTAAGGCACAGACCATAATCACAACGTTCCCTATTCGTGTCTGGCCGGGAACCTTTTTTTCACCAAATGCCCTGTATATCTCTGCTGAATGACGACGAAATAAAAAAGGCAAGAACACATTGTTCAATCTGTTTTTGGCCTCAGCAGATGATTTCAGAAGCCTCTGCTTTACAGCGTTAACGCAACAGGACCCTATATGTTTGTGGGAAAAAGAAAAAAGAAAAAAAAAACTCCTCCTGAAGGCTACAGCTTCGTAATCTGTAGGTTAAAAAGTCTCCATGACTCTGTGGAGGGAATGTGCTCGGCTGGCAGCAGCAATGTGAACATACTCCACCCTCCATCCCATTCTCCTGTGCCAGGGCCGGGCATTCCTCTCCCCTCCAATGGCCGGTTAGCACCCACTCTTTTTCTCTTTCTGTTGCACACAAACACAGACTTACTCTCTTTTTGTTCCTATGCAACTGCTTCAAAAACCCGTCCACTTCCTTCCCTTCCTTACTTGCCACATACATTTCCTCCTTTCCTCCTCGTACTTCTCTCTTCCTTCGCTTCCCTTCCATCTTATTTTTTCCCCCTCTTCAACAGCCCTCCATCTCTCTCTCTCCCTCTCTCTCTCTCTGTGTCTCCCTCTCTTCCTCAGCTGCTCTCTCATTTGGGTTTATTTGCATGGCAGAGCGTAAAGGATGCAGACAGTGTGAGCAGGGCCAGCAGAGCCCTCCTGTGTCCATCCAGGCCAGGGCTTGAGATTTGTAATGCTAGACAACACTCGGCAATGCGGGGATAAAAAAACCTCGGCCCCGCCGCAGACAAAAAGAGCCTTGTTTTTTCCCCTTCCCTTTCCACCGCTTATTGCACTTCTCGCACGGAGACGCAGAATCCTCAGGGTCGTTTTCTTTTTAGGCGAATGAGGATTGTAGAGAGGAGAGGAGGGGGGGAGAAGAAAAAAAAGGGAAAAAACCCAGTTCCGCTCAGTTTGATATCTTGGTGCAGAGTATATTTTGTGTAAGGCCAAGTGAGTGTTCAATTTTCCCCTGACTTGGCTGCAGCGGAGGGCAGTGAGATCAGGCCGGGAGTCAGTGGAGCTGCAGCCAGGAGGAGTCAGAGTGAAGTGCTTTTAATAGGTGGCAGCAGGACTGAGGCCTTTGATTTGTATTTGTATTGTGTGTTGTACTTTGTGCAGCGTTCTTTTGTGGACCGCTGGCACCGACACCAATCTAAACTTTGGCTTATCAGCTGGGAATAATAGTTACCCATTTCTCCCGCTCAGCTATTATTGGCTTTTCTTCATTTCTTACGTTTATTTGATTGACTTTTTATGATGCTGGCAGGCCCAGAGCCTTACAGTGGTTATAGGAGTACTGACTGCGAGTACTATTTTTTTTTTGCAAATTTGTGCGTAAAACATGGACATTTCGAAGCTGTGGGAGCGAGCTGCCAGTTGGTTTTGCATTTTTTTTCCTCCTTATTTTCTCCATCTGACATGGAGAGAAAGTCTTTCTGTTCCTCCTGAAGAGATTTCATTTTCATTTGTTATTCCGACCTCGGTTAACCCCCATTTGTATTTGCCTCACCATCATCCTCTGTAGTACTAAATCGTCCTTTTATCTATTGTCATGTGAGCCAAACAAACAGGTGAAACGTGAGTATTTTGCTCTCTTTCACTTGGAAATTCAAGACGTGCCACCCCGTCACATTGGTTTTTGTAAATCATGATCAGGATGTTAGGTTTTGGTTTTTGGGGTTAGAAGGAAACATTTCACTTTTATGCCGCGCGTAAAACATTGGTTCGATTGATTTCCGATGCATTATTCTCTCAAAACAATCTGGCATTTTTCCTCAAGTAATTACGCGCTCAGTTATTCAATACTCCCTCTGATGAAGCGTGTACCTGTTGATTAGAGTTCGTGTGTCCGTGCACCACAATCTCACAGTTTCTTGCTTACCTTTTTTCCCTCCGTCCGTCCCAAACTCGCAAAACAAGCGTTGGCGCCAAGTCCATCTCTGTTAGGAATGAATATTTATCAGCCACAGTTCACCTCAGTGCCGTCCACTGACCAGCAATTTACCGCCTGGTCTCTCCGTCTGATGATTTACTTCCAACAAGTCAATCACGGTTTGCAGTCGTATTCCAGCCTGGAATCCAAAACTTGTAATTTGGGGGGAAAACGTTCACCCTGATTCATCTCGGGGGTTTACAGACGAGCATTTGGGACTTTGAAAAAAAAAGCCCTTCCGTGTTGTCTGAACTTTGCCTGTCTGATCCCCACAATGTGCCCTTCTCCTCTCACAGCGAGGCTTTAGGGAACTTATTGCCCACAAAATGCTGGGTCTTAAAACAGTGTGGTATCAGAGCCATTGTGGTCTGCAGTAATGGCTGGTTTTTAAGGGGGCTGCGGTGAGATACACCGCTCAGGGCTTTCATTAACCCCGAGCTCAGCCTAATTGACACTTACAGGTTGCCTTACATGATTAGGGCCGGCGTACGCCAACAAATTTCCTACAGTTTGTTTTTGAAACTTTTGGAACGCATCGACCGAATCGCTCTCGTTTCTTCCAAGAAACATTAAAATAGGATAAAACTTGTTAAATGTCCTGGCTCATTTTTATTTTTTTTAAATCAAATTTTTAACGAGATAAATCAAATGTTCATGACCAAACCTTGTGCGTTATTTTATTACTGTATACGGTTTGGACGTTATAAAGAAAAATGACTACAGGAGGATGAAGGTTCAGACCAGCAGTCCACATTTTCAATAACATTATTTTAAGAAATTGAAATGAGGTCAGCTGCTACAAACATATGGTGCATTAGGATGGGGGGAGAATACAGCTATATTTAAGCCACATTTATATTAAAAAAACAAAAACAAAACAAAACAAAAACAAGCAAGTCCTGTACGTAGAATGAATGATTCAGTGTGCAGATTTTTTTAAGGAGCATATTTCAAAGAATTTGGCTCACTGTTCTGTGATCAGACTTTTATGAATCACATAACTTGTTTTTTTTGTTTTTTTTTAACAAACAACAAACACGTTTTCTAATAATTATTGTTATTTTCACGCTTTGCCTGTCATTTAAACACTTTAATGTTCATCCAGTCTGTTTAAAATTGAGGCCTTCTCTTCAACATTCCTCCTCATGATAAATCTACATGATGAATCAACTCATCGCGGTTCTGTGACATTTATTTTTTATTTTTTTAATGACTTGACATTTGGGGCAGTTTGCCCTCAGGTGAGCTTTGCAGGTAAATGCACTGTTTCTTCTTCTTCTTTTTTTCTTCTTCCTTTTTTGCAGTTATTCGATTTTAGAAGTATGTTTGCCAGACATTTTTTTTATTATGCACTTTACCTTAAAACGCTTAGAGCTAAATATTTGATTAGAGGAGGTGTTGGTGTCAAATAAACCCAAATAAAGAACGCCCCCCTTCAGATCGTTCTGCCACGAGACTAATCTGCACCTTTTTTTTTCTTTTTTTTTTCGTTCCCACAAACACCTTTGCTCGATTTTATTCCATGTTTCCGGCCGCAGTTTTGTTACCTGCAGCTTGTGGAGAGTGTGTGTGGCCTCCTGCAGCCTCCGGGCTCTGTGGCTGCTCCTGCTGAGCACACAGCGCGCTCCCACTGTACAAACTGTTGTTTGTAAATTTAATTAAGGGTTAAGGGAAAAATCGTGTCGTGGGATTATTTGCGGTTTTAGAGGCGCATTCTGGTGATTTTCCAATGAACTGGTCATTCTCCAAACAGGCCGTCGGGCGCGTGCGAGCCTCCCAGAGAGCAGCAGCATCTGCAGAGACACCAGAGTTAATATTAAAAGAGACAGATTTAGGAAGGTCAGGATGTAAACTGTCAGTGTTACTCTGCTGGTGGAGGCTGATGTCATTCAGCCAATAAAACATCAGGATGCAAAATAATTATGAATTAGATATATTTTATTATTGTTATCATTATTGTTATTATTATTATTGTTATTATTATTATTATTATTATTATTATTACATGTTGAAGTTGTTGCCGTGGTTGCTTAATTTCCATTAAATGAATATTACCTTCTGTACTTTTTAATTATGTTGTTTGCATGATTATTTTATTGTGAAAGAATCCTTTTTTTCCTCCCTTCACCTGACTCCATTAATAACCTCGTCATTACATCTGACTGCTTAACTTGCCAACAATTATTAACTCTTCAGTGCAGCAACTCCAGGTTTGTTTCGTGTCCCAGCTGATGACCAGTGTTCATTTCCCAAATAACAATATTAACACTTTTGAAAAATCATTTTAAGGGAGAATTGTGGGACCGTTTGTGTCCCAAAATGACATTGAATGGATCATATTTGAGCTCGTACGCGTTTATATAGACAACTTAATAAAATTGGAGAAGTAGGGATTTTTTATTTTTTTTAATTTAGAAAATAAAATCGAAATTTGAAGTGAAATCTCTCACTTTAGAGCGAGACATGGTGTGTAAGTATTAGTGAACAGGTGAAAGTCTCCAGATTGTAGAGTTTGCTCGCATTATGTGTCTTTGTCTTGTATTCTTACTGATGAGATGGCCTTTGTTGACCTCCATGTTAAGCCACATTAAAACACATTTCTCTCTCTACTGCCGAGTAAAATGATCCATCACGGCCTCCGTTAACTCAAAATATTCTTTTTTTTTTTTTTTTTTTAAACAAACAAAAACACAAACAGGCCTCACACGTCATCCCACAGCAGACACACTTTGGTGCTAAACTGAATCCTCCAGATGAGGCTGAAACAAACAACAACAACAAAAACACTTACATCACAAATTCAATTGAAAATGAATTATAGATGTGGCCAAATGTGAGGGGAGGTCAACATTTAATTATTGATAAGCCGTCATGTTAGAGGAATGTCATCAGACGTCTTTGTTTTTTTGTTTTTTTAATGAAAGGACGGATTACGACACACGCGTGAGGAGCGACACATTTCCTCTTGGAGCTGATCTGTCGATACAGCAAAGGATCAATAGTTCTGCATCCGTCTGTGTCGAAACATCAGACCGTGTTGTCCTGGTTTAAACTCAGCCTGAAAACACCTGAGAGTGACACACACTCACACACACAGGCTGCCATGCACATTATGGGTGCCAAGAAGCTTTTATTTTATATTTGAACATGTTTCTAAAATTGCTTTAATGTTTTACGTTTTCTTGGGTTTGATGGAATCATTTTTTTTTTTTTTTTTTTGTATCTATCACAAGTGTTTTCCAGCCAATTTTCTTTGTGCCATTCCCCCTATTTTTTTTGGGCACCATAGCGTCCCTACAAGTCCTGCTGGCCTGATTCATGTATATCAGAGATGATTAATGCTCTTCCTCCTTCCACGTTACATTAATAACTCACTTAATTCAAAACTTCAACTTCCCCTTTTGGCCCTTTTCCTAAACAACCAGGGAGAAAGTGTCCACCGGCTTCTTCAGGCTCCCAGTCCCCCCCACACACAACTGTAGCACTCTTGCTTGAGGAACAACAAAAAGACATTGCAAAAAAAGAAAAGACAAGGCAAATTTGGAATTCTCCTGTGTTATTTCCCAGAAGTCAGATCTTTTATAGCTTACAGTATGTCTGCGATGTCTCAGTCGCGTCTAATCCTGTTGCTTCACTGCGTCCTCCTGTTGGGAGACACAGTGACAAGAAATCTGCGCGGGAGAAGTGTTTAAAAGAAGCTTTCAAGTTAAAGCTCGCTAAACTCCGTCATTAAAATCACCACCAGTGTGAATTAACAGAATAGATTCAACCTCTTTATACAACAAAGCCCCAAATATGATCAGGAAAAACCCTCTGAACCTCCGCTCATCCACTGGATTTCTGGGAACAGGGTTTATTTAAATATATATTTCGGCGGGGTTTAGCAGAGACATCTTCCCTTAAATGAACTTTTTTTTTCTTCTTCTTTTTTTTGTTCGCGGCGTGGTCCTCGCTTCAGATCAGAAGACAGAGACGCTACGGAAATCAGACCGGGAGCAGCTCGGGTCGTGCCCACAGTGCCACTCTGGAGCCCTTCAGTACACGCAGGCGGTAGGTAGGAGCCAGTGCAGCCCTAATCCCCGCCGTCCGTGATTTAGCCCCTGGTCCTCCTAATTCTCCCAAAGCCCCAGCTGCTCCCCTGGGCGCTCCGCGCTCTCCGCGACAGCCTGCACACCGCTCGCTTTATTAATAATTCACCTAATAATTCACCACTTCGCCGCTGCGCCCCCCGCACACACACACCGCCCCCCTCCACCTTCACTGTAAACAACTGCCCCCAATTCCTCGCCTATTATTTGTGTGTGTGTGTGTGTGTGTGTGTGTGTGTGTGTGTGTGTGTGTGTAAACAGGTCGCACGCCGGTGAGGTGAGCTGTTATATATATTTTCTGTCGGGGAAGGGAAGTGTAGGCTGTCTGTCGCGCACGGCGAGCTTCCATTTTACGCATCCAGAGCCACGCTTGCAGCCCCGGACGGAGCGACTACGTGTCGCCGCGCTGCGCTCTGCTCTGCTCTGCTCTGCCGTGCCGTGCCGTACCGTACCTCGCTGTGCTGCGCTGCGCTGTGCAGGCATTCTGCTTTATCGTAGCGAAAAAACGCAAGCTGCTCTTTCATCTCGTCAGCTTTGAGGAGGAGGCGGCGAGGGACCAGGGGTGTCCTCCCGTTTTTTGTGTGTGTGTGTTTGCGCGCGCGCGCGTGTGTGTGTATAACACCGCGTGTGTGCGTGCGCGTCGTCTGTATGTGTGTTGGACCGAGAGAGAGAGAGAGAGGAGAGCGAGCGAGCGAGAGAGATGCGAGGGTAAAACAGATCCGACGCGCGGCGCAGGAGACAGCCGCTTTTGGACACGTTTTGGAGACAGAAGCCGGCCCGACCGCAAAGGCTGCGCACGGAGAGAAAAAAATATATATAACAAGAAAGAAAACTTACTTTGCATCACCTCTCCCGTCCACTCAACGCGTTAGCGCGCTATTAATATTATTTCGGGGAGGTTTTTTTTTTTGTTTGTTTGTTTGGCGTCTCCCAATCTGCTGGACAAGTTTTCCCGCTGAAGGACGCACCTCGGGACTTTGACGCAGACGCCTCCGTGACTTCTTGCTGCTGGACATGGACGCGTCTGAGGCCAAACGGCGGTAAACGGAGGGCTCGGAGCTGCTGTCCTCCTTTCCTCCTATCTCTCGCAGAGTGGACCCACTTTTGAAAGAGCGTGCGTTTTTTTTTTTTCTATCTGGGCCTAAGGCCGACTTGTTTAAAGGTCCCTTTTTTTTTTTTTGCTTCCGGCAACAGCGAAGAGACCAAGTCTTCCTCCCTCAGCCCTCACTCCCTCTCTCACTTTTTTGGAAGCTGAACTTTTAAAGGAAAATGGGGCATTGAGAGGGTTGGCAGATCTCCCCACGCTATAATGGTACGTGCTGTGTAACTCAATAGTTCCCCTTCAGTTGGGTCTATAGGGGTAAAGTCTATAGGACTGAAAATAAACCAAACATCATGTGTTTAAGTGCATCCCCGCAGAGGGTTTCTTTTCTTTCTGTGTTTTTTTTTATTTATTTTTTTTTAATTAAGGTTTCTCGTTTCTTTGTAAAAAGATCTGCACTTTGTTGGACGCGCAGAGTGAGCGTTGGCTGAGGAGTGTGTGTGTGTGTGTGTGTGTGTGTGAGGCCATAGATGACGATACAACACACCTGTGAGCGCGTGTGTGAGAGAGCGTGCGTGAGTGCGTGTGTGTGTGTGTGACTGAGTTAGGCAGAGAGAGAGAGAGAGAGAGAGGTGTGTGATCACTTCGCTTTCCTGCCAATTTGAATCATTATAAAGCACCAAAACTCACTTTAATTAACATAAATTACACAAGAAAAAAAACACTCACCATGCAGCTCGACACACGGCCTCACGTGCACCAGACAGTGTATTTAAAAGCAGCTTTTGTTGTTTTAAAAAAAAATTATTTTAACCATTTTAAACATCTCCCTTCCATTCATCTTTTTTTTCCTCCTCAAACCTTCGTCGGGAACACAATGACGCTGTACTTAAATATGCATCTGGTATTTAACACTTAAAAGAAGAAGGAGGAAAAAAAAACGATAAAATGTGTTTGGTGGTTGGAGCTTCAGCCTCGGTGGCGGGTGAACAGCGTGCAGGCTGGCTTGTTTGCAGAGGCGCTTGTAGACACCAATCGACAAACTGGAGGCTGATCTTCCTGCGCTGCTCAGATCAAACAGAATAAAACACACACACGGCGACAGGCCAGAGCACAGTGATAGTGTATGATGATGATGATGATGATGATGATGATTGTCTGCAAGCACCTTATAGTGTGGAGCATTCTGGCTTCCACCGGACTGCACCGTGCGGGGTGTTTTTTTGTTTTTTATTTGTATCAGAGGCGGTTGGGTTTTTTTTGTTTTTTTTTCCTCTTGTTTTTATCAATGGGCACTTCATTTGCGTAGTCGATGACACTTTATAGAGACTACAAGGGGGTGGGGAAGTGAGGTGACACACAGGCCGTCTTTGTGCCCTCAGAACAAGTGCTGAGAGGGCTTGTGAGGAGAGCGTCGTGGACGGGAGAACCTCCGAGGTGTTCAAGACAACAGGAGGAATCTCTGACTGGAAGAGATGCTTTAATGGTCTTTGAAAATTATAGTAATAACCCTTCAGCCTTCGGAGATAGAAATCTGATGTTTGACTCTGTTCGTTTCATTGCTTTTTCTCACTGCATCAGCTGATTGCTATCCGTCTTTATCGTGCTGCAGCTCAAAGCTTTTGAATTGTTTAGTCCATGAATTATAATCATAGTGTCCTTAAATTGCGATCTACCTTATAATTGATCTTCATTACCCACTCAGGAGTGAAGGTGCCATGATGTGGCTCACAGGGTTGATTTGCCTTTTTTGGTTTAAAGGTTGAGGAAGGGACGTTTTTTTGTCTTAGTAGAGATAAAACACTTGAATGCACCATTGGCATGATCAGAGATCATTGTTCATGAACAAGACAACATTCATTTTGCACCAAGACTTAAGTTCGTTAAAGGTGCAATATGTAGTGTTGGGGCGGAAATTTGAATCAGAAGAGAAAGATCTTTATTGGCTGATTTTATTATTATTTTTATTATTTTTATGCCTAAACAAACTAAATAGTCAAATCTTCATGACTGAACAAACAAACTGACCTTAAAGGACAACGCAATTCCATACTGTTTGACTTTGTTTATATTTGGCGGACCCTGCCACCTCTCTAGCTTCAAACAGTGCTCTGTGGGACCTTATTCTCCCCCGAGAAATAGCTTGTTTATTCAGTTATGGAAAAAATACATATCTCTGAGTTTGTATCAGGACCTCATTAATACTGTAAATATCAAAAATTCTTCTCCAAAACTACAAAGTGCCGCTTTAAACACAGCTGACCAAATAGTTCCACTGAACATATTAATATTTCTGTGCAACACAGGAGTAAAACAGCCCTCCAGGTCAAGACTTCCTGTGTTCAACATAGAAATGTAATTTAATGGTTTGTATACACTTTAATAATTTATTAAAATCAATTAAATCTCATCCATAAGACAGACAAATATCATTTAAAAATAAGAAACACACTCGAAATGATCAGCGGTGCAGCGAAATAAGTGCGATAGTCGACAGAAGTTGAACTCCTGTCATGAGCTTATTTTTTCTGCTGCTTATCCATTGTGTCGATTCAATAGAATGAATCCCTCGTGCGTGTTTCAGTTTGGCAGAGGTGTTCTATACATTGTCCTTAAAACATGTCGCCGACAATCTGCTGAAGTGTCTTTATACGGTATTGGAGAGGAAGTATGAGACTGACATCAGCTAACTTTACAGGAGAAACTTGACTCCCCTCCCCAGATGAGCGACGAATTGTCAGCTCGCTCTGTCACCCCAGAAGGATGTGAAGACATACTTTCCGGTGTTTTAAATATCAGCCTTACGTAACTTTATTATGTGTTGGGGGGGGGGTCACCTGCCAAAAATGTTTGTTGCCCTCAGTCATACCTGCACAACAACACCACTGTTGGGCCCGGAGCGGTTCAAAAAAGTCGAATTAAAGGGCCGTGTGTGATTTGTGATATCAGCCTTCCAACTATCTGTCTGTTTGTCTCAAGGTAAAAAGAACCATCAGACAATGCTTCATAATTGGCATGGATAAAACAGTCCTCATTTTGTTTTGATAGTAGGCCTATAATTTCACAGTTGGTTGCGCGGCGCGGTTGTTGCAGAGAAAACCTGCCAACCACAGAACCTGTCACTCAAACCGCAGCCAATACTTTTATTGGTGCCAAGCTGGGAGGTGGGCGTGAACCTTAGCATATTATGAAATACATTTTTTAGAGACTTTTCGCTTGAAATGGGTGAGACATTTTACACGAGCTCAACATGCTCCTTTATTGAGTCATACTCTTGTGTGTGTGTGTGTGTGTGTTGTAAGGTAACTCTACGCTTCCTGGTCTTTGCGGTAAACTCTGCTGTATTAGAACCATAACCACAAGAAAATCTCCCCATGGATCAGTCCTTGTGTGACACAAAGGGCCGATTGTACCAGCCGAAACCTCATTGTTAAATGCACATAGCGGGTGCGGCGAGGCCTTAACTGAGTGCGGTTTGGCCGTTAAAAGGGGCTTGAATGAGGATCCGTGTTGGGGAAGGGGGTGCCAGTGGCGTTGGGTTACCCAGTGTTACGGAGGCGGCGTATGGTGCCACGGCAAAATGTTGCAGTTCAGTGTTACAACCGGCGTGGTGTTATCTTAAAGCCAGCCTGTCGAGCAAGATTGGTAGTTGACAGGCGAGGTGCCAAGCCAAGCCGATGTTGGGGTGTGTCACAATGAGTGTTCTGTTCAAACTTGTCAAACGGTTTTGGTGAAAGTTTCTTTCTCTGCGAGGGATGGGGACTGCCATTGTCAGGGCCGGCGTAGATCCACACAGGTTTCGCCTCACTCGGCTGATTTGCATACAAGCAAGTTGCGACTGGAACCCCCAGCCCCAAACCCCGGACACAAACATACGCTCTCATTTCCAGCATAGGTCGAATTGTTTTTTGCTTGCGTCATCTGGAATTATATTGTGCTCCTGCCTCCTGCAGTCAGGCCTCCATAACTGAAACTGTTCACACCGTGTGCCTCATGCCTCCTCCAGAATCCCACCGTTTACTATTGTGTAAAACACAACTGCGCAATTAAGCCTAATGCAATCTTCAGCACCGCGTCTTGGCTGCGCTTCTGACCCAACAAAAAAGCTTCAGGACCCACAAGTGGAGTGAAATAATTAGCCCCACTCTGCTCAGCCATCCATCTATCCTTCTTTTTTTAATGCAGCCCCTCAGTTTTCTCATCTTCTTTCTTATTCTTCCCCGTTTTTCCCTTCACCTCCCCCCCCGAGATGGCTGTGTGAAAAATCGTATTTTTCCAACATTTCTCCCCGAGGTAGCTTTGGCACGCACTCACACGGCGGCCATTTCTGCCTTTCATACACCCCTCACACACCGTGGAACAGATCGCCGGTGCGGCCCGGCGTCTTTGAAGTGGTTGCCATCTCACGCAGGTTGGCTGGACTCTCTCGTTCGCTCTCTCCCCACCCCACCTCCCCCTTTTCCCATTTTCATCCTGTGCCTTAAAGTTGGCAGTGCTATTCTCAGCCACTAAATCCTGATGATAAAAAAACGTGTTTAAGACACAATGGCGGTGATAATAATTATGTTTTTTTTTAAAAAGAGGGACTGACAGCGGCACTGATGGCGCTTGATGCTTGTGCAGCAGCCAGGATAAATGCTTTCTGGAAACAAGGAGAGGGGCTGCACCAGGTGTGTGAGCAAGTTTTTGGTATGTAGGTGGTGAATTAGTGTGTGTGTGTGTGTGTGCGTGCGTGTGTTTGTGTGTAACCGCAAATTGAGATGCAGAGAGACAGAAAGATAGAGAGGAGGATCATTGATATGTTGCCATTCATGTGCTTTAAAATGGAGCCATCTGAGAACAAATTCCACCATCAGGGCCTTTCATACACAAAGCTCTGTGGAGGTGTGTGTGTGTGTGTGTGTGTGTGTGTGTGTGTGTGTGTGTGTGTGTGTGTGTGTGTGT
>CAEMYA010000032.1:1712724-1730293 GCA_903131615.1 Diplodus sargus
CACACACACACACACACACGCACACGCACACTCTCCAAGTATCACACTGCCTACTTGACCTTATCAGGAATGGGCGCCCTTGTCGAGGGGGAAATGCTGCACACTCAGTTTTACTGCAGCGTCCTGTCGGAAAATGCCACACCAACAGTATGCGTGTGTGTGTGTGAGCGTGTGTGTACTCACTATGGTGACGCGACTGAAACTGTTGTAATGTAAATACACATGCAGTAGTCTATATGTATTCACTTAGCATACGTGTAATCCTATATGGTTCCATTTAGCTGCAGCCACATGGTGAAATGGTTTTATTAAATCACTGTTTGCAGCGCGTAGCGCCAGAATCTCCTGATTCAGTTTGAAATCTATAATTTTGCCCAGTTTTATTTAGACCACGATAACATCATCCCTGGGAGAAACATTCTCTCTAATTGAAGGCACCATTATCTAGATTAGCTTTCAGTTTTGCATTATGGGGAGTAAATGTATAATGTTTCACGCAGCCCTTTATGCTGTTCCCACAATACATGCGGTGTGCATTTATGTATGCAGTGTACAAGAAAAACCCAAATCTATTTAACAAATGAGCATCACAAAGCGTCCTTTAAAGTTTTCCAAATTGAATTCGGTTCTCTAAATATTTTCAGAATGTAAACTGAGAATTTCTCGTGAGGGCACAGTTGTGTTTATAATTAGCCATATAAGGTGAAATTAATGCAGATGTGACGGAGTCACAGAAAAACCACACAAACCTCAAGAAAATCCTGGCTGAATAAATTCTTGAAACTTAAAAAAAAAGAAAAAAAGAAATACAAATCAAGAAAGAATGGATCTTATTTATGTGCTTACATTTGAGGCAGAAACAGTCCATCCAGACAAATCCATCGCACCAACGTGAAAGCACATTTGAGTGTAGAATTACCCAGGTCTGCAGTCATGTCCGAAGCCCCAGCCTGCCATCAGCGCTTGTGTCTCTGGAGCTGTTTAAAGTTTGTTCACTCTGTCTTTCCCCTCTCAGCCTCATGCCACAAATGGGTTCCAGACTTTCACACATAGTAATGCTTCAGTGTGTAAACAGGCGTAATTACAAACGATGCGCAGACACACTTTTAACATCAATCTGTGCCGATGGGAGAAAGAGAGCAGAACGAGGGTACGTTTTTTTTTCCTCTTCCAGAGGGTTGAATGGATGAAAAGGTTTTGAGCTGGATGGAAATTGAAGGACTGGCAGTGATGAAGTTAAGGAGGAAATTTTAAAGAAGAATAATGCGGGTCTGTGTGTGAACGCGTGTGTGTGGCCCTGAATAAGTGAATAAATGAATGAAAGGAAGGGAAAAAAGGACACTTGTTTTTTTGTAATTCATGAGAGTTTCCAAGGAAATAGTAGTTTATGTCAACTTGTCCGTAATTATTTTATATCCTTGAGGCTTGTGAGGTTACCAACCCATCACCTCCTAATGGCAGGGTGTCACTCACCACTAGTCAGGCCTGCGCACCTTACTTTTCCTGCACTCCTCACTGGAAGAAAATATGGAAACTTCAATCAATCCGCAGAAACACGATTTCTCTCTTCTCTCTCCCTCTTCTCCCTTTTTCTTGTGAGATGGTATTATGCCTGCACTGCATAAAAAACGGTCAGACGTTTTTAGAAAAAGTGTAGAACAGTTTTGAAAAATGTTTTATATACAAAGACAAACAGCTCAAGAAACATCTACCCAAATAACTCCAGACCTTTTCAAGTGATAAGAGCACAAGTGTGTGTGCACAAACACGCACACGCACACACACACACACACACAGAGGGAAAATAGTTAAAGTCTCTCACAGTCTTTCCTTAACATCACCACTTGTCAATATGTGATTTCACGGAGCAGATGTCAAAGATGGATTCGTGACACGTCCTGACACGCTGCAAACTTCATTAGCTTTCTGTGTGCGAATGTATGCGTGCCTGTGTGTGTGTGTGTGTGTGTGTGTGTGTGTGTGTGTGTGTGTGTGTGAGTGTTTCCTATCATTACTCTTATAGGTTGATTTGAACAGAGTTAATAAAAAAACATGTGTGTGAGAGACAAATATAATTTAATCAGACACATGTGGCCTTCAGTTACGCATTTTTATAATTTTTTTAAATTAAGTTTAGCTTTTGTATTTCTTATTATATTTTAAGAATAAATGTTATGAAAATAAAAAGCTGAAAAAGCAAAAGGCAAATATAATATGTCTTTGGGTTTATTATTACCACTGCTATTGTTATTATTATTATTATTATTATTATAGAACAATTGAAATGTATGCCAATGAAGTACAATTTATAAACATGTATTTACACAGAAACAGATATTCAAAATGATTAAGACTAAAATGTTCTGAATTTTCATACTAAACTGAATAAGCTTGAAAGGTTTGATAAATGTTACGAATGACTGAGATTTTTTATTAAATATTGCCCCTTTGTTAAAAACACACATTTTAATATATATATATAGGTTTACAGGATGTTAGAGTTAATTAGCCTAATTTACTGTAGCAATTTTTAAAATGTTTTCAAATGTATTCAAAATTTGGTTTTTAAGAAATTTAAATAGTAAGGAGTAAACTTTAAATTCACAAATCTAAGAGCTTCAGATAATTCAAGTTATGTTGATGGTATAGTATGAAACACAATGGGAGAATGTATTAATATAATCTAAAGGCTGTGCAAGTTTTTCTTTTATTAAACTGGAATTAATTTATGTTTTTTTTTTTATTACAACTTTTGAATTCCATTTCGTCTTTTGTTGGAATCACAATTTATGAGTAAAAAAAGAACCAAAGAAAACAATCTACCCCTATGCTGTAATATATTCCCTCACGCCTGAAATCTTGCCTGAAAGAAAATAAAAAATAATGCCTGTTGACTCACAAACGAGGCATCCTCCGCATGCAGAATAAAAGCCTGACCTGATCTTTCTTTTCCCACGTATTAATTCCTGAAGAGATGTCAGCTATTTTGCATTTATTTGCATGCCTATAATTCATTTCAGGAGATTTCTGAACACTGGAAGAATAAGGCCCAAGTTACAGTTAATAAAATGAATTGTATGCAAATATAGCAAGCAGGCAGGAACAAATACTCCCTTTTTTGCATATAGGTGTTGGGCTATTTAAACATATTCTAGTAGGCTACATAAATAAATAAAGTAAAAACAAAAAGGAGTAAGTAAAGGACGAAAGCTGCATGAACGCCTTTGTGCACATGTATTTGCTTTGTTTACTCTGGTGGATGTTTGCCTTCCCTGAGGTCACAATTCTGGCTGCAGATTCAGCACCTGTTTAATTTCAAATCGACTTTTGAAGAATTAATTTTGACCCTTTTTGTTCAACGTAGGCCGCACGGAAGCGAGGCTGCGAGGAGCCCGTTAGCGGAGCTCCGCTCCGGTGTGTCTGCGTCGGTGAAGAGAGCAGCGTTAACATTTGCTCATATCTGTTATTCAGAGCAGTTTTGCTGTCAAGATAATGTCATTTTGTTTATTTTAACGAACGTGAAATTCAAAGAGTTACTTACAAACGGGTTGTTGGAGGTTAAAAACCGTCTGGAAAGGTTAACAGACAGTTGTTATTAGCCAAGTGCCGTTACAGCGTAGTTTGGGAGATGATAAGTTTCCGCTAAACTATGAGGTAGGTTCTTTTTTTTCTCTTTGTGAGGACATTAATTTTATATTTAAAATAAAAATAATAATGAAAAAGGCAAGGTGCAGTGCCGTTCTGAGCTGAAGGAGACAGGCCACACAGACGTTTGTGTGCGTTCCTCTTTTACATGGATAACTTACTTAGCTAAAACCTTAATAAATTCCACGAAGTGGTCTTTAAGTAGTAGCTAAATACTCAGAATAGCTCATTAAGTTGTTGTCGTGTATTTAAAACCAGAATGTATCGCGTTTGCCTCATCTTTAGGCCTCACCTCTCAGCGCTTGAGCCACCAACTCCACAGAATGACATTTAACTGCCAGCCTCGAAATCATTACAACATGGCGGAATAGATAAATTTGCACTACGCACCAAATAAATAAATAAATAAAACCTTGAATTCAACACTTTCCGTTTTTCTGGCCTTCCTTTGTCTTGTGTTTTTTGGCAGTAGCCGCTGCTTGACGCTTGGCCTCGGAGTAAAAACCTGAGGTGGTTTTCATTTCGCTGCTGCTCTCGGAGTTGTGCCCTGTCAGGGAGGGCAGGAGGGGTGATTGTCTTGCCCAGCCTGGCGAACAAAGGTCGTCGGGTTTTTTTTTTTTGAAAGACAGAGCATGGCATGCAAAGATAAGATGAGCCCTCTCGCTCAAATTATTGCGGAGCAGATACCTAAAGAGTCCAGTGGCCAGGGCCCCAAAAAAAAAAAAAAAAAAAGGCCGCCCGCCTTTCCGTTCTGCCCCGAAGAACTCCGGGCAAACAGGAGAAACCCTCGCTAATGAGCAGGGGTTGAAAATGTCAGAAAAGGGGAGAAAAAGACACATAAAATAATACGGTGCCACACAGACTCATTTCTTAGCCAAAATCATAAAAGATCTCGCCGTAACTGCAAATTGTGCACAGACCTAAAAGCCTCTGTTATGATGTTTATGTGTATAATTTTGTATGTGGTCCAGGTTATGATCATAATAGGCCTGGCAGTGGATTTAAGTAAGTGATTTTAAAAAGGGGGATTTTTGTGGAGGATTACATATTTCATTCAAATAGTATTTGCCTAATAATGTGGATTAATTTGTAGGCTCATAATAGGTTTTTCATCCTCTTTTTGTTATATAAAGAGTTAATAAGAGTTATGTTAGTGAAAAAATGCTGCGGGGCTCGAACTATGAAAGCAAAATGTGTTGCTGGTTTGCATGGACAATGGAGAGTTTTGGATTTCCCTGAACGTAATCTTGGTTATCATCATTTTGTCTGTCAGTAATGGCATGGCTATATTACAGGAAGTGACAGTAATACTTGGCACATATCTCTCCTCTTCTTTGTCCGCGGCCCATTCATCAGAAAGTCTAGATCCCTTCAGTCTTTTCATATAAGCGACAAACACACCTCCGTCATTATTCTTCAAAAACAAAAACAAACACACACATCCTTTTTAATTCCATCTCATGTTCCTTTTGCTCATGCTTTTTTTTTCCTCTAGCCTCCGCCATCTTCTCTCATTCCCACATTTTTCACGTGTTCAGTGTGGCTGTGTGAGGCAGGCGTATGTTAGCATGGACAATCGGCACCCGGCCCGGCTCAGCCAGGTCCAGATGGGGTCTGCCCCCCCCCCTCTCCCCCAGCCTCCCCTCCCTCTGCAGTAGCAGTGATGAGCCAGTCAGCCAGCCAGCCAGCCAGGGAGCCAGCTAGCCAGCTAGCTACCCACCCGGGTAGCCAACCAGTCATCCACCCAGCCAGTCATGTAGCCTCTCAGCCAACCTAATAGCCAGCTCGCCAGCTAGTCAGTGGACCAGCCAGTCATCCAGGCTGTGGCTCCTCTGTCAGACACTGACAGAGGGAGCAGGCCAGGCTAAATCTGATGGTCCTCAGAGCCAACCAGAGGACTCTGGCCTTTGTAGGGCGTTCACACAGACAGCCTGTCCCGTCGCACAGCAGGGGGCTTCAACCCACAATCAAATGTCCGGGCCCTCAACTTTGCCACATGACAAGTTAGCTTTTTGTGGCTGCCCACTGCGGAGATTCCAAATTTTGACAATGTCACTATAATTCCTGTGAGCCCCGTGGACTAGTTAATTTCATCTATTACAGCATAAATGAGCAAATGCGTCCCGTTTTTTTTTAGAATTTGGAAGAATTATATTTTAATGCACCTCTAATAAGAAGAACGGTCCATATGTATTTCACACATACATCAGATTATATTGGACTGATCCTTGGTGAGAGCCTTTGTCTCTCAGATATTCCTCCCATGGTGCACTGGGCACAGCTTGTCCCTCTGAGGTCATGTGGGTCAGCCAATGAGGACGAGACAGCGCGCCTGCCAGGGCAGCCATACAGCCCTGCGCTCCCTCACTTTCTGCTGCTGTTCAATCCCAATCATGTGTCATTGTGTACTTCACAATGCAACACGATGAAAATATGGGCAATTTAGTGGCTGCATTAGGATCTATGATTAATTGGCTATTAGACAGACCAGTGTATCTGAAGTTGAAAGCACTAGACTGAGCTTAGCGCCTGTTTGAGACAGTTTTGATATCCGCTTGCCTTTTCAACAGCTTAACATGTATGGGCTTCTTACATGAAGCTGTCCACCACAGCATTTTTAGCCGTCATTGTCCGCTGCATCCTGTCTCTCACCCCACAAATGGGATTGCTCTCTAATTTGGTAACAGAAACTTTTAATGTGTTTCTGTGTCTGTGCTGTTGGGGCTTTTAACATGGACTAACACAAAAAAAGAGAGAGAGATAGAGAGAGAGAGGGAGAGAAGGGGCCAGTTTGGATGTGAGAGTGCATTTTGAAACAGGAGAGCATGTTTTTGGATGGTATTTTTTTGTTGGGGCGGGAGGGGGGTAACGGGCATTTTCTTCCCCCTCCTCTCTTTGTTTGTGTGGTAAATCCAGGAGCAGCTGCTGGTCTCAGGGTCTAGTGGGATTTTGGGCCTGTGTTTTCTCATGCCATCCCATGCCAAGGTGGTGTAACGCGAGCAGAGAGAGAGAGGGAGAGAGAGGGGTGTTTCTGGAAGGGGGGGGGGGGTGCAGTTGGAGAGCGAGCTGGTTTGTTGGGATGGCTGTGACCACGCTGGTGACGAAGGCGATGAAGGCGGAGGGGGGGCGTAGAGGGCTTTCGAAGGCGGGTGCTGTCTGGATTGGATGCATGTAAAATTAATATCCTCTGGACTTTGCCTTTGCACTAGATTGGAACTTGTCTATTTGGCTAATGACGTGCCTTCTGCCTGCACCACACACAGTCCCGTCTCTCCCCCTCTCTCCCTCCCTCCCTCTCTCTCTCTCTCTCTCTCTCTCTCTCTCTCTCTCTCCACTACCAGCCACCAACCATCCACCCCCCACATCTTTGCTTCTCCCTCTGCCATCTCTCTCTTCCCTCCCTTTCAGCGCTGGGAGCGTGCGTATTGGCTGGGCTGTTTGAGACTCGGTGCCAAATAGGTGGGCCCTCTGCATGTTGGCACAGACTCAGTCAATGGTTAGAGAAGGAAAGTGGAGAGGAAGAGAGAAAGAGAGAGACAGAGTTGGAGAGAAAGAGGGGGAAAAAAGAAGCTGCACTCGGGTTTGCCAGCGGTCGTGCACACTCTTCCAACATTGATTCGGTCCTCTTGTTTTGTTTTTTTTTTCTTCTTCTTCTCCTCCGTCCGCACCCCCCTTGTCCAGCTCTCTCTCTCCCTCTCCGTGAGTCTTATGCAGATCCTAGAGAATTGAACCAATAGCACGCGCCGCTTTGCCAAGCAATTTTTTCATTGTTTTTTTCATCAAGATATTTTTCTCCACACATTTTTGCAAACAAAAAAAGAAGCTTGTTTCATTTTTTGACAATTTCATCCTTTTTGCTACAACGTCTATTTTATTTTGTTCGTGCACGTCCAGCATTTTAAAAATCCTTTTAGACCGAGAGATTGCTGAACTTCTCTACACTCTCCTTCTGTTGTGCTCTTGAACAGTACCTCTCCTGCAGCTCCTGCTACAGTACCTCCTGTGTTCCTGTGCTGGTATTACACTGCGCCCCCTTGGCCTGTCTCCTCTTTCTCAGCTTTTTTCCCCCCTGCTGCTTTTATTGGACACCTTCTCAGCTTCTCTTTTGCTTATTTTTTTTCTTCCTCAGTGTTTTGTTTTCTAATATACGCAGCATAACTTCAGCTTTTTGAGTCGAACAGTCCAGTTACTGGCACTTTTTAAGTTTCTTTGCAATCGGCGGGGTGAATTTATGATGAGAGAGCAAAATGGTAACTACCATGTTATTCTTGTTTATATTCACATATGTTGTGTGATAACGACTGTTATTGCATAATTTTCAGTGTGGACGCAGTTATGTTATTTCTGGACAAATACGTTCAAAATTGTAATAATTAGAATTTGGTCTGTATCTTCTCTTAAATTATTTTAATTTTGTGTGCATTATACATTTTTTAATGCAGTCACTCTGCATTATTTTTTATTTTTTCCAAAAGTGTAAATATTATTTGGAATTAATAATATTTGCTAGAATTAATACAGTCATTGTTGTAATGTTGTAACAGGTAAATGCAAGTCTTACAATATTTTTATTTATGAATTACACACTTATATTTATTTATTTAGGCAGACATTAAATGTTTATATTATTGTTTGAAGAAAACCGTTAGGAGAAGACACAATCCCATCTCATACCTCTGTCTTGCAGTATTGTGTTGGTCAGTGTTTTGTCAAGTGTGTCCTTCAATGTGATGTGTCTGTGTTAGGTAAAGAGTGTATAGCATCTCTCTCTCTCTCTCTCTCTCTCTCTCTCTCTCTCTCTCTCTCTCTCTCTCTCTCTCTCTCGGTGCCTCTCGCTCATTCTCTCCCTCCGCTCACACAGAGCGGGCGCTGCTCCTCCATGCTGCGTGCCGGTGCTAACTGCCTCTCTTCTCTCTTCCCTTCCTCACCCCCACTCCCTCTCTCCCCATCCTTCTCTCCCCCATTCTCACCCTCTCTCTCTACTGCCTCCTCCTGCTTCCCCCCCTCCTCCCTCTCCTCCTCCACCCTCCCCTCTTCCTCCTCCCTCATCCAGGATGAATTCCACCCCTTCATCGAGGCCCTCCTGCCCCATGTCCGCGCCTTCGCCTACACCTGGTTCAACCTGCAGGCCCGCAAGCGCAAATACTTCAAGAAGCACGAGAAGCGCATGTCCAAGGAGGAAGAGCGCGCAGTGAAGGATGAGCTGCTGGGGGAAAAGCCAGAGATCAAGCAGAAGTGGGCCTCGCGCCTGCTGGCCAAGCTCCGCAAGGACATCCGGCCCGAGTTCCGTGAGGACTTTGTGCTCACCATCACGGGGAAAAAGCCCCCCTGCTGCGTGCTGTCCAACCCTGACCAGAAGGGCAAGATCCGTCGCATCGACTGCCTGCGCCAGGCCGACAAGGTGTGGCGGCTGGACCTGGTGATGGTCATCCTGTTCAAGGGTAGCCCCCTGGAGAGCACGGACGGGGAACGGCTGGTCAAGTCACCACAGTGCACCAACCCTGGCCTGTGCGTCCAGCCGCACCACATCGGAGTGTCCGTCAAGGAGCTGGACCTCTACCTGGCCTACTTCGTCCACACGCCAGGTATGTGGCCAACTGGATAATAGACACTCATAGGGAGGGATGCCAACACATAAACCCTTGTCATACATGCCCGTGTGCATGTGCATATAGATGTACACACAATTTGCATAATCACACACATAGAAACACACTTCACACAGAATCATTTGCCTGTGTGACACATAATTAAATAGGGAGGCTATGACAGAAATGAAAAAAAACAAACAAAGATAAGTGAAGTAAGTTTTGGAAACACTAGAAATTTTTGGATATGATTACATTTGGGAATAAATCCATCTTATAATATATGAAAATTGTGTATTCAAATTTAAATAGAACAATATTCCGCTGAATAAATAAACAAACATTTACCTCTGAGAATCAATTATTTGATTTTGTCCTAGCGGACAACAAATAGTTTTGTTTTTTTGTCTTTTTTGTATTTCGCCCATCTTGTCTTCTGTTTGTTAGTGTTTGTTTACATGACAACACAATATTAACAGTGATAAAAAGAATATGTGAGTGTGTGTCAAGGGCATCCGGCCAGCGTGGTCTGGCAAGTACGCGTTCATTTTTCTGAGCAAGGCATTTGCGGCTTCCTATGAGCATGTATTTTGTGTTTTTTTTATAGGATGGAATTTACATGCCTGTGTGTGTGTGTGTGTACGTGGTGCGTGTGTGAGTGTTTTTTATGAGATGATCACCACTCTCAAATTGTGTGTTTCCGTGCGATGAGTGTGAGTCGCTGTTTATAAGATTGTACTCAGTCTGTTGAAGTGTATGTGCTACGATAAGGCCATTGTAGCCAGGGATCGTCATTTGGCCACAGCCCAGATTGTGTGTTTGTGTGTGTGTGTGTGTGTGTGTGTGTGAGAGAAAGAGCGGGAGAGCAAAGCCGCGAGTCTCCTGCTCTCAGGCCGCGGGCTGCTGCAGCCTTACCGTCTGCCTGAACACTAGCACCACGTTGGACCTGGCTGCCAAACACACACTCTCACACAAAAAAAGCCAGCGCTCACAGACAGCCAGTACTATTGCAGCCACCTTCACACCCATACACACATACAAACACAGCTAAATAAAGATACACACATTAGATAACAACAAAAAAAGAAAAACAACTCTGTCATCTTTGTAGCGCACTTTCACACGTAGAGCCAAACGCGGTTTTAGTCACGATTGCGTACACACACCCACACAGCAACGCACTCTCAGCCAAGGACTATCATAGATACAGTTTGATACAGCCAAACATTGTTGTATCTCGGCCACCATCATGGATACACACACTCACACTCGGCCAAACATCACTGTAGCCTCCAGTGCGCGTACTCTACACACACAGCCAAAACGCTGGCTGTGTTGTAGTTTTTTCCCCGTATTGAGAAAAAAAAAAAAACAACCCTGTCACAGCAACCACACACGCATACACACATGAAACACATTTCACAGCCAAATCCTCCAAATACACACTGCTTCACCATTTGCTGGCTACGTATACATACAAACACACGCTCATGACCTAATATTATCTCAGCTGGAATTTTCTGGAAATTTCAAACAGTGACTCAACCGGCTTCGCACACACACACACACACACACAGGCACATATATATACAGCACTCCCCGGTCACTACCCAACACACACACAGCCTAGGCTGAACTCTAATGTTAGCCGCTAACATGAGTTTAGCCAAATGCTATCACAGCCATCCCTCAGACTCTCTCTCTGTTTCTGACGCATACACACGAACACACACACACACACACACACACACACACACTATCTCGGCCCAGGCCAAACACCTCACACGGCCCGAGCCAAACCCTGGCAGCAGCTCCAGCTTCACTCTGTTGGTCTGTCTGTGGCTGTGATAAACCGTAGGTAGCGGGCAGACCTAAACGGTGACTGACGAAATCTTCTGTATTGTTATAGTGTTATTTTTAAAAAAAAATGTTGTCTCTCAAATTTAATTGTTTTGCTAATTTTAATTACATTTTTCAGCGACTTTGCTGTTGTACTGTAACTGCCACAGTGTCACAGAAAATATATTTTTCTTTTTGAATGACTGCGGATTTTGGGTCAGTGAGTCCGGTTTTGGGATTATAGTGACATATCTACAGTGCCTATTTGTGCCCAGTTTATTATTATATGTGCAGTGATGTTCAGCAGTATTTTTCTTGTAAATTTTGCTGTTAGAGCACACTAAATTATAGTGTTATGTTTGCTTAATTTTAGCCCAGGACATGTGTTTGACGTAATATTTTGTTTGTAAATTAAATAGATGCCGTTTTACTTTCAGTTTTAGAGGGGAAATTATTATGAAAATGTTTTATTTTTTAATCTATTTAATTAAAGCAATTATATAGTTCTAAGATTCTTTAAACTTGACACATTTTCAAAACCTATTGAAAAGACTAGATTCCTCTCTGAAATAAAACACAATCCACCTGAATCTATAAATATTTTATTTGTGGTATTGTATTCTGCTATAAGTGACATTGACGATTTTTTAAATTGTTTAATAAATCAGACAATGAAGAAGAAGAATGGAGAATTGCATGACATAAAGTGAAGAAATCTTGAAATGTTCTGTGAAACTATACACACGCATGTGGTAAATGTCTCATAACAAATTTTCTTTTAACCTGTTCTGGCATCATAGGCTGTCAACTTTTCAGTTTCACTCGTCGCTACAGTACTTTGGTTTACAGCAGTACAGTAAGGCATATTGCTGCTGAGAGGAGCTGCCCAGTGCACTGCCCATTCATAATGAGGACTTACTGTGTGCTCTCTAATATCTTATCCGACTAACACAGTATACCTGGCACTTTTATCTGCTTCCAAAGAACCTGTGCTCAGTTAAACTCCTAGTTGGAGAGACACTTTGGGGTCTACAAACAGAGGGGGAGACCAAGGGCAAACCTGTCATAAGGTCGCCACAGTCAACACTCTTGGCTCTCATTTACTTTTAAGTTGTAAACGTGTATTTGTGAGCAAACTGGCTTAAAGGCCTGCATTATCTTTCACATTTATCTGTGACAGTAATTTGCGGTTGCATTTTTTTTCCTCATTCGCGCGATGAATGACAAGATGCGCTCATTGTTTGTTTTTGTTTAGTTTGCGTTTTGTCGGTCTTTAGCATCTCTGTCTTCCTCGCTCCTCTTTGATCCCGTGCACACTTTTGTTTTGTCTCCTTAAACATCGCCCTCATTGTTGCTCTCACAGAGGTAAAGCCTCTGCTGATCTCTTTTGTTTATATTGTAAGAGACACACAGAGAGAGAGGGAGAGAGAGAGAGAGAGAAAGAGAGAGCGTTGGAAAGGAGAAGAGGCTGCGATAGTGATTGTTCTGTTTGGCAGCGCCCAAGCCCCGTTGGTGTGGGAAGAAGAGAAAGACGTCTTGTGTTTTGTTTATGACAGAGTGGCAAAAGCTGCCACAGGGAATCTCTGGGCTTGCCGTCAGGCTTTCTCAGGCTGTTCTGCAGCCAGCCAGCCTTTGAGATCCACTCTGTTACAGAGCATAACACACTGCAGCCGTAACGGAACAAACCATGCTGCCTGCCACAATACGCAACCTTCTCTCATGTTTTTCAGGCCCTTCAGATAAAGAGCAACAAATCAGACAGAGCAACGTGTCTTTGAATATTGAACTATTGAACTGAAAAAATGGTAGGCAACAGGGGAGACAAACAGTGGTTGCGGTGCTATATAGTGAGTGATGCATTATTTTTAGTGTTTTATTAAGAGTGAGTGGTGAGTATCATAATGGAGACAGTGAGTGACTGATATTATAATGGAGATAGTGGCCCTTGGCCTGGAGGAGCAAAAGGTCTGCCAGAGCCACATGCTGGCAGCGTCACTATGATAACCAATGAATGGAGTGTGTTGGAAAGGCTTAGTTCACTGTACTAGTTTAGATATAATTCTCACTTCTGTTAGCCTGACTACTGCATAAGTGGGTCCACTTATACATCAGAGGAGAAATCATTTAGCTGCTTCTCCAAGTGTTCAGCTGATTTATAACCTTTGTGCTGTTCTAGCTCAAACTCAGCACATTTCTGATTTATTCACGGTTGGAAAAATGGAAGATTAAAAAAAAACATTTGTGAAGTCCAAAGTTAGCTCAGTGCACTTAGTCATATTTTGGACCTAATTCTTACTGCTTTTTTTTTTCTTTCAACGTTTCTTTCTTTTGTGCGCCATTAGTGTGATCATGAAAAGATGTTTCAAATGTGTTTCCAATCAAAAGTGCAGTACAGGAAATTTGCAGTCACTCCGAGGGAGGTGTGAAATGTGCTCGCCGTGCCATTTCTGCCATGACCGCTCCACACTCTCCCGTTGTACGGTGCCAGATCCCGCCTCCCTCTCGCTATAGCAATAGTAATGCCTTGGACGACGCTGTGAGAAAGCCCGGAAAAACCCCAGCACTGTGTGCCGCCCCACTCCCCAAACCCCAACTCACTGACCACAGGAAGGATTCACTAATAAAAAACCCCACTTTTGTTCATCACTGAGGAGTATTCTGGATTTATGGGGGGGGAAACAACAGAAATGTTGGAAAAAGAAGTAGGAATAGGAGAGTGAAAAGAGAGAAAGAGGCATTATTACAGCCATGGCTGAAATGATGAATGGCAACGTGTTAAAAGATACTCTGATGGATTCCACAGGTTCTCATTGCTCTGTGCCTCAGTATTTCTTTCTTTCCTGTGAAAATAATCTGTTGTTAATTACTTCCTGGATCTCTTCTCCGGCTCCCATGACATCACAAGGGTTGAGTGGACTGTCCTTGTGTAGAAGTGTTTTTGTTTGTGTGTGTGTGTGTGTGTGTGTGTGTGCGCATGCAATCCTCAGGATGACCCTCAGCAGTGGAGTAAGCATTGAGTTTTGATTAAATGAAATCTCAACACTGAGGGAGTCGGTCAGGTCTGAGGCTTTTGTATTGTGTGCTGTGGGAACGGGGCCCGCGGCGGCTAAGAAAAGCCCTCCACATGCAGAGCGCCTTTGGCATCGATAGATGTTCCTGTTTAGTCAGGCCTGTGTCGTCTTTTGCACGTCTCTGTCTTTCTGTCTGGCGTCAGGGGTACGTCGAGGTGGCTACATATCAAATCTGAAGGGTTAAGATAGAGGGAGAGCCCTGTCAAATTAGAAAGACAGAGTGAGAGGGAGTCTTCTCACACTATTCTTGGCTTTGGAAAAAAGTCTGTGTATTTGGATAGCTAATGGCATCGGGCTAGCCAAAGCCCTGTTGTGTGCTCGTTCGCTCCAAAACATGCACTCACACACACACACACACACACACACACACACACACACACACACACACACACACACACAGACGCGAGGCTAACATTGGGGTGTCACAGACGAACATAGATTGGTCCAAAACCGCAGGGTCTGCATTTATCTCATGAGACCATGATGACACGAGCAGACTCGAGGGGAAAAAAAACAAAAAAAAAAACATGAGAAAGACGAGTCAAAGACAATGTTGTTATGTTTGGTCTTCCATTAAATTGACCAGCGAAAACTGGCATGCTTCGTGATATGGTGCCTTTGTCCTAGAAACAGCTCCGTGCTTTTTTAGGTTTTTACATAACGATCATAAGCCTCAGTTTCTTTGGCTCTGCCTGACTCGGAAGAGACTAAAACCCCTGAAAATTTCTGGTCTGCCCGCATCTGTTTTCTTTTGTGTGAAGCGTTTTAGCGTTTGGAGATATGAGGTAAACAGATTATTCCAGTGAAATCGGGAGGCCATCATCGTGGTGGAACAGACGAATTAGGCAGTTTGTGCTAGTTGGCTCTTTAATCAGTTTTCCTCTGATCCTCTCTTTCTTTTTGAATGAACTCAGCTGTCAGATTTTTTTTCCGTGTTTCTCCTCAGGAGTAACTATCTGCTGCAAAGGCAACACAGGTAGGAAAGTAGAAGAATTGACAAACGTTTTCAGCTTTTTATTCTTCAGTTCCTCTCGATGGAACACAGAAATTTTATTCCAGGGTCAAATAAGGATTGCACATGTTTTCTTCATTACTAATGTTGCAAACGCTTTTTCCTTCTTGCAATATTACTTTTATTTCAGCCGTTAACATTTTGAAATACAGCTACCATGTTTGTGTAGTAATTTATATTTTGACAAAATAGAATTAACGTTAATCAGTGTCAGTTCCCAAATTCTTTTTTATCCACACATAGGCCCAGATATAATGTGTTAAAATCAATTTGTTGAAATGCATTATGGAAATCAAAATACATGTACATACACTTCACAATTATGAAAAAAAAATCAATATAGGATTTATAAAATTTTATTTATAGATATGCTGAGCAATTTTTCATTTTGTTTAAAGGAAAAAGGGAGTGTTTTACACGTTTCTGAACCCAGTATAATACCTAGTGTTAAGATTTAATTACACATTAAACACATTAACGATTGTCAAATAAAAATGGGTGTAGGCTAAGCTAAGCACGCAGTGATAAAAACAGCATTCTTTACTTGAGCTGAGTGGGCTTTTTTACGTGTTTTATTTGGAAAAAAAAAAACTCAAAGAGAGCAAGGAAGGGGTAGAAAGAAGGGGGAAGAAAGGAGAAAAAGAAAATACAAGAATGAGGTTATTTAGAAAAGAGAGAGTCAGAAGCAGCGAGGGGGTGGTATTGTCTGTATTAATACTGTGTCTTCCCAGTGCCGGGTCTCTTTTCAGGCTTTTGTAGCGGCGCCAACCATGAAATGTGTCTGTCCCCAAAAACCATATACCCACTCAGGAGGGTTTCCCGACCTCAGAGAGACAGAGAGGAGGAGGAGGAGGAGAAGGAGCAGGAGAAAGAGTGCAGTGCCCAATGCTCACTATCAGGCAGGCCAGCCAGAAAGGAGGGAGAGCCAGGGAACATGGCTTATTCACCGGGCTGCACTCACAGCGAGGCCCTGGCATCGGCTACTAAGTCTGGCTAAAAACGCTATTCAGCACCACACAGCCATAGTCATGCTAGAATGAGAGTCACAATACTGCGTTTTAAATCCAAAGAACCATTACTTTCCTTTTTTGTTGTTTTTATTCCGTTTTTTCCCATGGAGTTATTTTGCCTATAAGAGGTGGCTTAGCTGAGTTTTTGTTGCTGAATAAAAAAGTTAGGTCAATGCTGATTTAGAAAACAAACAACAAAAACAATTAAAAGCCTTTCATTTTATTTTGCAAATGTGGGTTGAAGAATAAAGATATTATTATGTGGGTGAGTTTAACGCTGATGTTCAGAAAGTGAGAGGAGTTGAGAGGAGTTGTGTCGGCGGCCGTTTTTGGCACGATGCTATCTCTCTGTATGGAAGACGCCAAATTTTCATACACAGTCCCTGCCAACCTCCTCCCTCTGATCCTCGCTTTCTTCTCCTTTCTTTTCTTTTCTTTCACTTGTTCCCCTTTTTCTTTTATTCCTCTTTAGGGTTCAAATGAATGCCCCCCCCCCAGTCTCATTAGCACCCCGGACTCCTGTTTGCAGCTACAGAAAAATGTATAATAACTTGTAAGCACAAACATTTTAGAATTCAATAGGACCATTATCCTTGTTTTTCATGAAGGCAGGCCATCATGGGGCTGTGAGCCTTGACTGTGATTTTTTTTTTTTTTAATTCTCTGATGTTTCTTTCATTTNATGCAAAGATGTTTTGCCACCAGCCATCCGGTTGATATATCTTCACAAAGACTGGCATCCTGTCTTTTCTGATGGGATCCTTACATTTCATATTCGATCACAAATGCCCAAATGCTGTGCCTAAATTTTTACTGAGCTAAAATATTTTCAGTAGAAATTAAGTTGGGCTGTGAAATTAAATGGTCTGTTAGGCTTGATTGCAGCTTCGTTTCTCTTTTGTTTTGTGTAAATTGTTTTGTGTAAATTTATTGCCTACACTTTACAAGACTTTCAAAACATTTTATTTGACCAGTGATTAGGTTTGGTTGTTTGTGTTTTCACACCATTGGTGGTAGATTTTTACCAGATATTGTAAGTAGTTTTTCAAATATCGGCACTGTTTTGCAGCCGACCAATCGCTCTTCTTGAGAGACGACCTTCATGAGGGTATCGTTTGGTGTTTGTTACACCGTGAGAAGGAGAGCAGTTTAGAGAAGACAGAAAGTGGGGTTGGGGGGGCGAATGAGCAAGCTCGCTGAGAAGCACAACAGAATGCAGAGAATCAAATTTGGCATGCGTCTGTGTAAGCGAGTAAGCTTCAAATCAGTTTGGACACAGATCTAGGACACTAGACGGAGAGAAGAAAGCAGGATGAAACGGGATAGGGAACGACATGGGATTGAGAGGGGGGATAGTGTGTGTGTGTGTGTGTGTGTGTGTGTGTGTGTGTGTGTGTGTGTGTG
>CAEMYA010000032.1:1730356-1774102 GCA_903131615.1 Diplodus sargus
GGGGGGGGGGGGGGGTGTTTGGTAGAGTGTCCCTCAATGACGACTTGAAAAACAGGCCGGTAAATAAATGGAGTGGCGGTAAACAAGGCTCGGCGCTTCATCAAAAGACTCCATTCATCTGTGAACAGGAGAGTCTCTCTTTTCTCTGAGGAGACAGAGAAAGGAGCCCACTGACGCTGACGAGAGGACGGCGCTTGTTTAGATAACAGGATGAGTTTGGAGTGGAATGGCGTTAGTGTGTACGGGTTTGTTCGTGTTTGTGTGAGTGGAGGGGGTGCAGAGCAGGTGGGATGTGGACGTAGTCTTAACGAGTGGGGTAAGGTGGGGGTAGAGATAGTGTGTTTTTGTTTGTTCTTTATCACTAGCGTGGATTCAGGGAAGGATTGTGTTTTGGGGGTTAGAACTGTGGGATAGGCCGATGACAGTGTGCGTTTGTGTTTCTAGTACAAAGCGGTGTAGGGGGTGCTGTGCTTTTGGCAATGGCTTATGTGTGTGTCTGCACAGGCGTGCATGTGTGTGAGAGTGCATATGTGCATATGTCTGTCTGCTCATTATACATGGTTATTTTTTCCAGACCGAGAGCTATGCTCTATTTTGCATGATTTACAGTCACATGAGCCAAGCAGCAGGTCTTTTTTTTTTTTTTTTTATGAGAGAGAGACGGAGACTTTGGATAGAGCCCGAGTGATGGGGTCTCAGGGACAACACGGTGAACCGGCCACAGCGAGGTGCGGTACATCACTCTCTGCTTCAGCTGTTCATGATTCAGCCTGTTAGCCTCTCAGCCAAGGGAGCCAGGTGTAAACTAAGTGCTAAAAAGTCCTTTTTGCACATTTCGTACATGTAAACTTTTTAATTAAGAGGAAGTGAATTAATGAATATAGAGATCAGGGTTATGTCACCTCCAACCACTTAGTGAATTCTGACTGGGCAAGCAGTGTAGAGAAGTGTCTTTAAAAAGCTTTAATTCCGCGTATGTTTAATTGTGCCACGCTCAAGTGTAAATGTTAACAGTTCCTTTTTAACTTGTCTATAATCGTTTAAGAGCACCTCTTGGGATAAAAGTGGCCTTGTGGAGTAAGACAGAGAGGAGTCGTCTGTCTCTTTAACTCGCATGATCAGAGTAGTAGAACACGTATACATTAATCATGTCATTCACTTTGCCAAGAGACCCTTTTAAAAGCCCTTTGTGTTGGTTATCAGCAGCATCCAGCACACTTACTAACACAATTTCTCGCTTGCTGCTTGTCTATTTTAGGTTATCAATGATGTCGTTTTAATGTCCTTCCATCAATGCATCTTTATCAAAACGAGTCAGTTTTGACTCATTTAGAACCACAGGATTGATTTAAAGGTTGCCATAGCACTCAGGAACCCCCCTTCCCTTCTCTCTCTCCTCTGTCTTGCCACCTCAAAGTCCCCCTCCCCAGCCCACCGCCTGTTCCCCTCACGTTTATTGGACCCAAATTTGGCTGGCACCATGGCAACCAAGGCTCCCAGGGAACCTTGCCTGGGCAGAATCCAAGGTGCCTCCAGGGTGGCACTGGCTATCGTTGCCTGCGTCAACGGGCTGACGCCGCGGCAGGCTGCTACGACAAGGCAAGCCCGGCTGTGGCTGTGTTGGGGCGTGCTAGCTCGCTAACCCTTCGTTAACTAACTACCAGCTAACATGACCTGCCGTATCCGGTGTCATTGGCCACTGTTTCCACTGTTGTAGGCCTCAGCCACTGCAGCATGGGGGAAAGCAGGGGAAACGTTTCACCACGCATATTGATGTGGCATGGCTGGGTGCCCAGTTCTGCCTCCCACATGAGAGAACGCAGGAGAGGGAGACGAGTGAGTGAGAGGGAGAAAGACGGCGTAGAGATGCATTTTCAATGTATAATATATGAGCGTATATGTTATTTTGAACAATGCCTTTCTACCAGGGTGTGTAAATATGCAGCTGCACACATTCGGCACAGCATGTCTTGCCAAAACGTGTATGTTATTTAGATGCCTGATTATTATGATGTGTACAGCACTGTGCATCTGTTGAGGCAATATGGTTTTATGACGGATGCTGAAAACCATCAGTGTGAACGGGAGGTGAAATTCATTCATGAGGGTTATTGTTTTATTGTATTTTTCCACAGAATGTCTTTTTTTTCTCTACAAAGTGTGTATGTGGGTGTGCTTGTGTGTGAGTGCATGGCTTCCTGTGTGAAAGTGAATGTATGGTCATCTGCTTCACAATGTTTAATTGCAAACAAAACAAGCAGTCCTCATACTTAATGTGATGATTATTATGTGTGATCCAGATTGTATGCTAAATAGAATGGACACTTGTGCATGTTTGTATTTATTTGTGGAATCCTGCAACACTTTGGGCACATTATCTCATTGCATGGATTGGCACCTGGAGCCCATGCATCCACCCACCCTGTCACACTCCCTCACAGACTGGTACAGCGGGGATCCATGTGGGGCACACCTCCTTACCTCAGATTTCCTCAGCTTGGCTTCCCTGCTGTGACACAGTGAGCATAGGAGACTGGAGCTGTAGGGTCCTGCTGACTGAGAGCGTCCTCACAGTATGTCTTCCCAGTTTACCCTGCCCTGGCCATTGACAGTTTGCCAAAAATATCAGCACTTTGGAGAAAGCTGACATACTGTCTAGCTTTACAGAGTGGAGTGGAGAGTTGACACTCCTTGGTGTACATAATCTGGAGCCCAGCTCTTTTGCTTTTAGACACCAGAGCGACAATGATTAGTCGTCTAATCGATAAGTCGGTCGAAAGCAAATTAGTTGCCAACTATTTTGAAAATAGATTAATCATTGAAGTGACTTTTGAAGCAAAAATGTCAAACATTTGCTGATTCCTGCCTCTTAAATGTAAGGATTTGGTGCTTTTCTTTGTCTTGCAATTTGAAGACGTCGCTTTGGGCTGTAGGAAATGTGGCATTTTTGACACATTTTCGATAAAACGAGACAGCGCGATTAATTGTGAAAATAATCAGCAGATAATTTATAATGAAAATAAGTCATTAGTTGCAGCCCCATTAGACACCAATAAAGGAGAAGAGAGGCATTACAGTCATAAGTAGCAGGCTGCCATGATCCTCCCTACTTTAATGAAAAGTAAATACACCACACCAACAGTAGCTGAGAGTGTTACTTGACAGTGTGAATACAATGATAAAAAAAAAAAAGTATATGACTCACTTAATAAAGTCAGTATAAAAACTGCAGTTCAGACAGCAGTCAGACTCAGTAGTGGAGCCTGACTCAAAGTCTGCTGCTGTCTGTGCAGCACATTCCAGATCTTAACTGCACAACGGGTGGGTAGAGCAACACGTTGACTCTGCAGGGAAGGAATGGATATCTCATCACCCTACTTTCTCAAACTATGAGTCAGTATCCGTAATTGGTCAAGGGCCAATCACTGCAACAGAAGGTCTCAGCTTGATGAAAGTAGCAACGTGCAATTTGCCTGAGCTCAGGTTCAGATTAGCAAGAAACTTTGCAGAGGGCTTTACGGACAGTTTAGTTGTGTCTCCCTGATGGTTTGGTCTCCCATTTTTAACCACTCCTGAGACTTTTTTTTCTCTCTCTTTCCAAGGACAAAGTCAGTGTTTCTTCCTAACTCTTAAGTGAGTTCAGCCTGTGGCAGGGAGACAGTGGATTCGTCATGCGAGGTGTGTAAGGAGATATGGTGTGTGATCCATGACGGTGCTGGCGGCAATGTGAACGCTCGGCGCTGCCAGCTAGTGTAACGAGGCCAGAGGTAGAAAGTTGAAGAGAGGGAGAAAAGTTTGAGACTACATTGTTTGAGACTACGCAAACAAGAGATTGAGTATTATTAAGTAGCTCCATCCTTGTTTGTTTCTCATTTTTTTCTGTAGTCTCTCTCTCTGTGTTCCTCCTGACCTGAAATTGGGGGTTAGATTGAGGATAGTGACGGACTAATGAGCCCCCTTTCCTGCAATTACCCTCCTCTCTCCTATTCTCTCTGTCTCTCTCCATTTCCCTCTCCCTCTCAAATTCTCTCTGTAGCTTTGTCTGTTCGTTGTGTTCATTTTCTCTTCCAGTCTAATCATTCTGTTTTCCTCTCTCGCTCACTTTCTCCTTCTTTTTCTGTCACTTTCTTAGGTAGTAGTGGTAAATCAAGGTGGCACTTCATCTTTAAAAGCAGCATGATGGTCAATTAGAGTAATCTGGTCCTAATTTGTGGTAGATTGCTATCTGAGAAGTTGGATGGAAACGCTGCTTGTTAATAAAGAAAAAATGCAGAGCTGTGCTCCCTTTCTCTTTGTTCCCTCCTTTGTTTTCATTTGATTGGGGTTTTTTATGTCGGCCTTCTCTCCACTTGTGTTTAAAATAGTTCTCTTTACTCATTTCTTTCCTCTCTCTTCAATGTGACCCGACTCACAGTTCTCAGAATCAAGAGTACAATTTTTATTAAATGTAATGAGGTTTGGAAAGTGCGTTGTGCTTTATACTCTGCATATTGGCAGCAATTCCTGGTGTATAGGATAATTCTTACTTTCCACTCACTCACTTTGTGGTCCAAACTGCCTCTTAGCCACAGGAAGACTTTTGCATTTGTATTAAGGTGTTTAGCTTGAGGTGTGCATGAAAACGAACATGATTTCTTTTCCTTTCATGGTGCCTGGCTGCTGTTTGTGTTTACTTTGGTTGCTAGCCTGCTGTGTCTTCCTCCCCACTGCGCTCCGGCCATGAAATAGAGCAGAATTGTCAAGGGTTTGGTTGCCCTTGCTACTTTTGATTTCTTTGGCACGGTGTATCTTTACATCCAGAACGCCCCCGTCCTGAATTATAAAAGACTCCAGATATATCTGTATGTGCAGTTGGTTTAGGAAGGTGAATTATAACAGTGACATGTTGTATTAGTTAACATACATCCTTAAGTATTATTGTCTTTATGCATGTTAAAAATTGGACTTATCTCATTAACTTATCCAATTGCCACGGCTTGCTCCCAGCTTTTAGCTACATTGGCAATAGGGGTTTGAATAACAGCAGGGTGGCCTACTGACTCAGGTTAAAGCTATGGTGGTTGGCAAGCACCCAACCAGTTTGAGTGGTCTTGAATAAGGCACTGAATCCCGACCAATTCCAGAGGTGCTGCTCTATACCAACCCTGGCCTCTGACGCCACTGAGCATGGCAACTAGAGCAAATCATTTTTATAGGGGATCGATGGGGTATCATATTAGTAGTAGCTCCTAGCATAGCACCATGCTCTTCAGATGGTAAATGCCTTGCACAGGTGCTAATGAGATGCTACCTCCTAGCCTAGTGCCAACTGCTTCACATCCTATCTCTTAGTCTTGTGCCAAGTAAAAGTCACTCTGATGCTAAATCCTTGCCTAGTGCACCGTGCTAACAAGTCCCAATCTAGGCTGATCCTTATTAATACAGTGGGTCATGATCAGCCTAAAAGCTAACATACTGCTGCCCTTTATGTGGCCTGGATTCATTGTGGGGTGAACCGAATGACAGTCTTAGAAAGAGAGTGGGATGAGGAAGAAGATGAGTATATTGCTGAGTTCTGACTGTATGTGACACATGTGTGGCTGTTGTTGATTAAAAGTTGTTGTTGTAATTGCGGGGCTTAAAATGCCAGGTGGCGGATGTGTCCCGCTAATCCCCTATCTAATTTCGAGGTCCAGGGGTGAAGCTCTTAATCCGAAACACACACATACGCACACTCATAGTCTTGCAAACACACGTTTCTACGTACACACACACACACACACACTTTCCCCCGCAAAGACACACATGCACACGCACACATGTTCTCGGCCCTCTGTGTTAATTCTATGCACACAAAGTTTTCAAAATCCCAAGAAAACAACCGACTTATTAGCAAATACCTCCCAAAATGTTTACTATACATAAGAGTATGGCAGCATATGTTCACTTGTTTAGTTTCACAAGTTTGACCTTTCCCCCTCCGGATGTACTTTTATCTGTTTGTTTTTCTGTTTGGACTAAGCATCTGTGTGCAGCCTTGTTTATGTAGGAAAGCTTTAATTGACGATGCATGCTGTCCTCATCTCCCATACCACCACACACACACACACACACACACACTCAAACGTACATGATTTTATGTCAGTCTTTTGCTTTCTCTTTGCCTTTTCTCTCCTCTGTTTATTTTTTACGACTTCAGTTCTTTGCAGCAGTGGTTGCCGCACACTGATCTTTATGTACAGAGACACACTTGAGATAGAGGAAAGTGTCACAGTGACGGACAGATAAGAGGGTTGACTGGCGGCTCCACCCTTTACCTCAGTTCACCCTTGCTCCGCTCCGCTCCACTGTATGTGGGTCAACCACACAGTGCACAACTTGCACACAGTGGATAGCTACAAAAAAAGAAAGATGGGGTGGCTTCTTTTGGGAGGGGCAAGGCGGTGGTACTGTCTACAATGGTTATCTCTCATTTCTGCTTCTTGGATTTTAGCTGTCTGAAGTATATTTCTCAGCACAGCAATTTCGCGTTCATTGAGGTTTAATGTGACTTTTATCTCAGTTTAGCTTTATAAAAGCTTACATGCTTCACTCGTGGTACTTTCTTAGTATCGTTTAATCCTTTACTAACTGAATTCCTGTAAATATGCAGCCTTAGATATACTTTTATTTTTTCATTTATATACCACAGGAGAGTTCAGAGAGTTCCTGCCATCTCTTCTCCCACTTTCTTTTTTCTTTGTCTTTCACGCAGCCTTCTGCTTCTCTGTGGCAGGTGTGGCGGCCATGTGTTTTAAGTATGTGTAGTAGTTTACAGCCCAAGCGAAGAGAGGGGAGGAAGGAGGGAGGCAAGCAGGGAGGGAGGAGGAACCGTGTTGGGTCATCTCAGGTGAAATGTCTCTCTGGGCATGTGGGCATGGCCTCAAACAGAAGTGGGAGGGGTCAGAGGAGGAGTCTGTTGACACACAACAAGACAGATAGAAACTTAGTTATAGGAGGAGCGATCAGGAAACCAGTCAGTAACCAATACTGTCTTTTCAGAAAGTCACATGTAGAATACATTCCTTTCTTTGATTTATTCTTATGTGTATGATGATTGCAGGAGCAGGAATGAAAGTCTTGAAAATGAGAAAAATAGAGTTGGAGACAGGGGAATAACTCCTCCTGGCCACTGGCTGTGCTGTGGATGCAGAAGGAGTTCCTAATAAAGGAGAAAAATGCATCTGAGTGATACATTGAGTGACCAGGAAAGAAGTGTTGTGAATTCTCAGTGACTGCAGCAAGATGTATGCTCAGACTTGGAGCGCTGAGAAAGGTGCCTCATCAGGGGACCTCTGTCAGAAAAAATAGGGGGGAAACGTTGAGGAGAAACTTTTAGAGAGCGGGAAAATAAACTAAGGGTGGAAGGAGTGGGGGGGCTGACAGATGATTTCCCAAGTTCAGATATGAAAAAAGGGCGGAGTAAATGATAGAGAGAAAGGGAGGGAAAGAGAGAAACCAAGAGAGAGAAATGGGGAGGTGGCAAGAGAGAGAAAGAAAGAGAGCCTTGCAGAGAGAGAGGGAGAGCTTCTTTGCAGGGCGGGTTTCCTGAGGTCACAGTACTGAATATCACAGAGGAATGTGGAATGCTGAACTGCTGCCAAGGCAAACACACCGGCTGGGCCACCGCCGCCCCCAATGGCCATCAAGGGTTGCTTTATGTACACACAAAGACACACAAACATACAGTCATATATGTGCATGAGCATATATACAGTGCAGTCACACAGAAAGCCTGACACACACTGAGATTGGGTATACCGCACTGTGCACACACACGCATGCACTTGTAGAAACAGCCATGCTGTCAGCACCTGCAGAAGATGTAATTTTTTTGTAACTGTAGCTGACCACGCAGGCCTGTGGTGATCAGAGGCAGAGTTCAGGTATCTTTTAACTGCAGTTTTCTGCAGCCATGATTACTCGACTGGGAGATTCATGCTCTCAAATGAGCGTTATTCAGAAATGTTTTCATTAGCGTGTGTGTGTATATATGTGTGCATATATATACGTGTGTGTGTGTGTGTAGAAGGAACATTATAATGGGCCGTGACAGCATAGCTGAAATGCAGGGAGCTGTAAGTTATTACAGCTGTGACACGCACGCACACACACACACACACACACACACGCACAAAATGTGCACACAAATAGACACGCTTGTGTATAGTTAGACACTGAGTGAATGACTCATTTATTGCAGGTTGGACAAACATGTTAAAACACACTCACACATACGCTGATCCAGTGACTCATACGCCATGCACACACATGCTAAACTAGCGTTTGATGTTTTGTCAAGGACTTAGGTTATATCCGCCGTCGGCTAAAAATAAGTGCGGCGTCGATGCAGAGAAGATCACCTTTGAAGAATTCACTTCAAGTACAAATGATGAAAAGAGAGAGAGATAAAGTGCTCATCCAAGGGCCAAGAAACTCTTCCATTTCTCCTCCATGTTCATACCAAAGTCAAATGAGAATCACTCTGAACATTTGCAGTTGATTGAATCAAGGAGGCTGCTGCCATACAGATGGACAGACTCAGCCAGGTTCAACAGGATGAGGGGTGGGCTGTAACCACAGAAGAAGATGCACACAAAGTGGAGAGAGGAGACAGGAAAGTCTGTGTGACTGTTTTAGTGCGTGCACATATATGAGCTGTAATGATTTACTTGCGTGTGCTCGCGCACAGGTCCCTATAAAAGTTAACAAGACAAATTGCTATGTCTCTATCCGTGGTTGTTTTTCTAGCTGTTGTAAATTTAGAGGCTGTACTGTGTATCCCACCCTTTTTCTTGTGCATGTGCTTGTCTGTGTGTGTGTGTGTGCGGGTATGTTTGACTGTCTTTTTCTCCTCCTCCGCCACTCTCCCTCTGTCTTGGAGCACGCCAGGGTCAGAGGTCATAACAACTGAGCCACTCCGTCGTTCTTTGATGTGGTTCGCCACGCAGATGCGCGCACACACATGCAATCATACACACACACACGTACATAAACCAAGGTCAAGTCAAGACAAATAGCGCTCACACTTAAGGCCTTGTGCCTCCGTTTGCTCTCTCTCTCAAGGCATTGACAGCCAAGGAGAAAAAACAAGGCCAGGGTTTTGCTGTGCTGGTCCCTGTGCTTTGATGTGCTCTCATGTTTGCCACATGCGCATTAGCAGGTTATGAAAACAGGCCTTAGGCACAGGAAGAGGTACATGGACACATGTTAGGGCATGGATATGGACATGGTATTTTGAGTTTAAAGAAAGACAACTATATAGACACTATATATTCAGATGAGAAGTAATCTGTAGGATCTTGTATAAACCTCTGTTTCTCTCTAATGGGTGTCTTAAAAGATATTTACAGAATTCAAATATAGCTACAACATTCAAATCCTTGAAATGGCACCTTTTCCTCCCTCCTAATTAAATATATCAAATATATTGTTATTATTATTATTATTATTATTATTATTATTATTATTTGCACAAGATGTCTCCGACTTCACTGTATAGTTTATTCTCTGTATGTTCACTGAAGGCTACAAGTTCCCACATCACTCCTGTGTAATTGGACCAGGACTGGCTTCATCCCTCAAACGCTGCATGTACATCATTCTGCACAGTAAAGCTCAAACATTTAGCTACAGGGACTAGAGGAAAAACACATTTTTGACTGGAGGGGTGGCTTATATTATGTTATATTATGTTATATTATATTTTCAACTTCTTACCTAAGGTAAACATCTCTCAACAATAGACGTAGCGATAAAGGAATTTAAATCAGGAGAGTGGCCCCCACCAGGCTTCCCCCTTTTTCTGACAGTAGAACAGCAAAAGGGGGACCTGTCACTCGAGGTCTACAACCACACTACAGTACAAATCATGTTCATCACTGAATAAGATATAGAATGGTGAAGATCCAATTTGTAAATTGGCAACAATTTGTCCTACAGGGACTCTCCTCTACCAGAAGTTTGAGGCTATAAGTCATGTTCTGAAAGTAGGCAGGGTTTGTGTGGATTTGTGTGCGTTTGTTCACACCACAGGAGTTTAAATGAGCTCATTTAATTTGTGCAAGTGTTTGTATGCACACACATGTATTTGTTTATGTGGTTGCTCACACATGCACAGCCAGTATGCATGTGTGTGTTTTTCATTCTGTCCACACCCTGTCATCTCCCTCCTTCTCTCCCTCCATCCCTCTGTTCTTTCCCTCCCTCACTGTGAGCTGTGCAGTTGGGAGAGGCAGGCCTGGAGTCAAAAGTGCAAGTGTGCCGCTTGGCTGATGAGTCACAGAGAGGCAGCTTTCCCCCCACTGTTTGTAAATATGTGGTTACCCTAATTGAACGCAGCTCCAGTTCCCAACAACTTTCATTTCTTCTTTTTGTGTGTATGTATGTGTGTGTGTGTGTGTCTGTGTATGTTTGTGTGAGCACGGCCACAGCTGGAGCAGCAGGAGACACATGGCACTGATACACACTGCAGTGCCAAAAACACACATACACACAATAATACATAACATAGGTACGGAGGTCCACTGGCACACACACACACACACACACACACACACACACACACACACACACACACACACACANCGCGCACACACACACACACACACACACACACACACACACACACACACACACACACACACAAAGAGCGACTTTAACATCTCTCCATAATTACAGGCTGTGAGATCCCAGTCTAAAGGCTGTGGTTTGGCTGGCCCTCCTCTCCCTCCATTAAGACACTAAGCAGCGTGTGTCACTCAGCACTTGGACGGCTCCTCTCCAGAGGTGGCAGCAGGGGGCCAATAAATGTACACTCTCACTCTCACACAAACACAAACACACGTCCTGCGTAGAGGTGTTAGTGGACGGGCCAGAAAATGTTTTCCCTGAGGGCTCTCTCTGGGTGGCAGTGGCATTGCTACTGCCAACTATCACAACTCATCTCCGTCCATTTTATCTCAACTTTGACACGTTTTACTCTCTTAACTTTACTCACAGACAGAAAGTTCCAATTAAATGAAGTGAATCTAATGTAGATTTAATCAAATCACCCCAGGTTGAACCTAACTGCCATGTTTCCATATCATCCTAATTCTTGCAGTTTCTTGAACTAAACTTTAAAAACTTCAGAAGACTTCGTAATGTGACTGTAGCGTAACTTAATTAAGTCGTCTGCTATTTTGACCTTTTGACCCAAAATATCCCCTTAACTAATCTGCAATGTTATCACTGCACACCCAGAAGTACCCTTTGCTAAATGTATCTCCCTCAACTTCTAATTTTCCTTTCCTTACCATTGCAACACAGACTTTCACATTTAGGTCCTTAAATAGTTTTAATAGAACTAATTAGATTATGTCCTCCTTCACAAGCCCAGGAGCAGGTTCTACAGAATTAGACTTCATTTTAACCTATTTTTACCTACCTTTTTTTTTCCTGCAGTCCTGTCTTGACTTTACTTAATGATCCGTGAGCCTTTCAGTAAACAAAAATATGAGACGATTTTCCCCAGATTTAAGCTCATTGACGTCATCCCGTGCAAATCTTGAAGGTGGTCCTGCGGTGGCAAATCCTATATAATTTCTCTCACAGCACCTCAATCTATAAACTCTGGCTTCAGTAGCAGCTGAGCTTTACCTTTAGCTTTGAAATAGGTTACAGAATACAGAATACATTGCACACATTCATAGTGGTCCAAAAACAACAAATGCTCAAAAATGTCTTTCAAAGCAGTGCCTTAATGAGTTATCATGACAGCATCTTATTGATCCATATTGTACATATTTGGATAAACTCTTTTAGATATAATGTTTTGATTTCATGAATTCGTCATGACTCCAGTAAATTAGCTTAGTGCTTAGACTGTCACCTGCGGCTCCATCTGTGCCCATCGTTAAACTCCTCTGTACCTAAATCGAATTTGATTTGATTTACCTAAGTTGACTCTTGCCTCAACCAAACATTTAGGGTCATGGCACATTCAGCTGTAGCAGCAGTCTGATCTCCCTCTGACCCTGCACACACCCTGACATACCAGTGTGGCAAAGCCATATTAGCATTAGACTCTCCGGCCTGGCCTGGTGTTGGTAATGGCTGATTAATCGACTGGTGACAGTGTCAGAGCTCCCCTCAGTCCTAAAGCTGCTTAGCCTCTCGCTGCAGCTAGAACACCCCGTGATTCTTTGCGTGTGGATGTGTGTGTGTGTGTGTGTGTGTGTGTGTGTGTGTGTGTTTGTGAACTGTACTGTTAGAGCAGACCTCCCCATCCCAAAATACAAGAAAGAATGAATTGTACCTACTGTAGGTCAACGATGATTTCATTACATTTATGAAGAAAGCACTGTGCATTAGTCTGCAATATGATTTGTGTCATATGATGGAAAAATAATATGGACAAAAGAGTTAGTGACTGAGGGAAACAGATGCAGCTGTGTAGACGCACTCAAAAAAGCATGCACGCACACACAACGGCCGTGACAGTAAACACAGTTTAAATCCACTCGGGGATTACAAATCCACTTATAGTGGGTCAGCCTGACTATGTCAGCTGCAGATCCCACACTGATCCCGCTGCCCGTCCACACTGCTTCATGTTGCATATATGAAAGAACTAATATGAACATGTTGGATTCCCAAGTGGTTAGTTGCGATACATGAAGCATGTGTATGTGAGGGCAACACACACGCACATATTGACTGTAGAGCATTATGGTCATCCTGCTTTCTTTGCGTGTCGCAGATGTTGGGACTTTACAGTCTGTTGAGCTTCAGAAGTGTTTTTTTTGGTTTAATGTTCTGAGGGTTCAACTGAACATAGAAGCAGTAAAAGTAGAACACCAAATGAAAGAGTAGCAGCAAAGAACAAAAATGAGAGCATTTGTGCCTGCAGAAGTGTGCACGAGTGAAGGAGTACATCGTCTGAATGAGTAATGACACATATGATATTGACTTTAATCACATCTGTTTATGTGATTTCATCTCCCTCCATTCCCATTGGACCTCCCCTAGTTCTTGGAATGGGCCGCAGCCTGGCCTGCCAAAAATAATCGCTTGTTTGCTGCTATTTACTTAAATCTGTCAAAGAGGCACTGTTGGAGCCGATGCTGTTATGGTTCCCTCTTTTGCTCTGTGTGCATGCGTGTATGCAAAGTACACAAGGACATGTCAATGTGTGTAATGTTCTATACTGTTCTCTCAGTTGTGTGTGAGAGTCAGACGTATCCAGGCATCCCTACCCAATAGATACGCACTCACTCTCTCTCTCTCTAACACACACACAGACACACACACAACCAGAGCCAGCCAGCTAGAGAGTGTGAGACGCCTCAATATCTCTCAGTGAGTAGAAACCTGGCAGAGGCACTGGGTTCATCTCAACGTCTCTCTGTGTGAGACCAGAGGCCTGTGAAAAAAATACACCCCTCAGAATATAACACACACACGCACGCACATACACAGTGCCTCTGAGAAGTGAAGAAGTGTCAGACAGGGGTGTCGGGGGGGGGATTGTGTGGTTTGGATGTTTGCCTTTGTCAGATGAGCGATGTCATTTTTCCTCCTACTTTATGAAAGACGAGGGGAGAGGGAGAGTGATTGGTCAAAGAGCATGCAAGGTGAAAGGATGCCAGGCAGATGTCATCTCACACCTTCCCTCCCTTTTTCTTCATCTTGTGTGCTTTCTTCATTCTACGTCTCTGTCTCTCTTCATCATTTCTCCTAACCTTTTCTCTCTCTCATCTTTTCTCTTTCACTTTGGGGTCTGGAGGCATCACAGACCGCTCCCAGCTGGAACCGGGTCTGAAAGCATCCAGGGATATATCAGTTATTATTAAACCTGCTCTCCGATTGCCAAATACCTCATCACTCATGTGCGCTCACACACACACACAGGCATATGCACATGTACACACACCACCTGGCAGAGTGAAGTAACCACTTTTCTCACAGAAGATAGACATTAAAAAAGAAGAAGAACAAAAAATACCCTTCTGATTAGAAGTTGAGGGGCTCGTCGTAAATCTTCCCCTGTGTGATGGCAAAATGGTAAACACATGTCAAAGCTGTCTTCTCAAACTGCAAAGCTCGCAGAGCTCTTTTTTGGAAGTCTTCTGCGTAACAATAAATGATTGCACCACACCCAGCGGCTTGCGGTCCTCATCCTTATCCAAACTAGACATTTATAATCAATCACAAACTCGTTAAATGCCAATACTCACTAGTCTTTGATGAAGACATTGCTGGATAGAGTGTGACTGTGTTATAGTGCATCACACACTTATACTGCAACAGTATGGACATTTTTTACTGTCAAATATAGCATCTAAGTTCACTAGAGTGTATAATGAGCATTTGATTTACGATAAACTACTTTTCAAGTTTTCATTCTGTTTTTATGCTGCCGAGGCAAGATTAAAATCACAAACCACAGATGTTCATATATGAAACAATAACTCAGATACATTGTTTTAAATGTTTTAATTCAAACCAGATCTGTCTGTCACTCTTGGTCATGTCTGCACACACTCAGTCTGAGTTGGAGATAGCAGGGCTTGTTTTCCCTCCCTTCAGAAGAACACATTTGCTACCGCTTTTTTCTCAAACAGGATGGAAAACAACTTCACAGAGCAAGATTATAAATCTATCACAGCGGACTTGAGGCCAAAGTTGAATTTTCTCCAGCGTTATCAGTGCACCATTATGTAATGGTCTTCTAATTAAGTTTATCACTTGACACCCACAGGAAGTAACAGAAAATGTTGTCTTGTCACATCTGGTGTTCCCTTAATTACGAAGGTCATCTTATTCGTCTGGTTAACAGTTCATTTTCAGCTAGGTTCCACATCTTAGAGTCTGTGTTTAAAATCAAAGATCTTGCATCGCTGTATATGTGACAATCTAAACTACACACAGTCAGACAAATTAGAAAAGCTTTAACTATATACCGGCACATTGTAACTCGAAAGTGGAGTCAATGTAATGTAAGGCATACCACCAGGGATTCAAAAACTCCAGGTGACGAAGAAAACCCTGATCCTCTACCACGGAGATGAGCTGGTTATACAGAGCGATTAATTTAATTACCCTCTCTGTAGCATTTTTGGCCATGTCGCTGTCTTTCACTAAACTTTTGAAAGTATCCGCGAGTGTTTGTTGTTTCGGTGTCTTTGCCTGTATTGCTTGAGTGAACTCGTTGTATTCTTTGAGTGTTTGTTTTTTTATTTGCCGTATCAAATGAGTAGTATTAAGTGCAGCTCTTTCGTTACCCCCTTGCGAAACGGTCGTATTGCAGATGTTACATGTCGCTGTTGGACTACTTTCGCTTTCAAATTGAAGTTATTTCCACACTGCAGACAATACCACCACATAACAGTAGTAAATACTAAGCTGTTATTTTTCCCATTTGTTTTGAAATATTATAGATCTGATAAAAAAATGATGAGAATAAAATATATATATAATATATATATCCGTACTTATTACATTTTCCCAGAGCCTAAAAAGTGATGTCTTCAAATTCCAAGCCTAAACTTTGACCTTAACCTTGACCATGACTCTTCATTTACTATTATAAAAGACAAAGCAATTGTGACAGTTTTCCTCAAAAAACAACTGAGACAATTAATTGATTATCAAAATAGAACAGTAGCCTAATTTGCTGAAGGCTACCAAGCTTTATCATGAGGTCAAGTTCTGAGTTTGAGCTTGAACTTGAACCCTGAACCAGAGCTTGAAGAGGTCAGGGCCAGTTGGTAATCACCCCTCCCCCCACAACTTGTACATTTCTCTCTCTCTCTCTCTCTTTCTCTCTCTCTCTCTCTCTCTCTCTCTCCCCGCTGTCTCCCCCTCCCTCTGTGTTGGGATTAAGGAGCGGTGGCGGCATCAAAGGCCTGTCACCACTAGAGTTAATGGAGCATCACACGTGTGCATTCACACACACACAGGCATGAGAGACAGGTCCTGCAACTTGAGATGGGGGCATTTGGAGATTTGGGATGGGGGTATTAACAGCATAGAAAGGAAAGCGAGAATGTTACTGAAAGGGTCATAGGGCAGGCCAAGGAAAGCATGTGTGAAAACGAAATGTTACAGTGTGGTTTTGAATAAGTCCATGTGTGAGCATGCATTTGTGAAAAACTGGATCAAAGAGAGGTCATGTGTAGAGGTCATATCCTTTGAAAGTACATGGGGGAAGTTTGTAGTCATAAGCAGCAATGAAGAGAGGCACTTGTTCAACATAAAGACTAATGTCATGCTTACTTACACTTCAAACACAACGTCTGCGTACCCACTGGTGAGAAATGTATACTGTTATCAGACACATGCACACACGCTGCAGGCAGCCATACATTATATACATAACCACACACAATGACATGCACCTTCCTGATATACATGCACAAAAAAAATACACACATACCAAGAGCTGGGTTAACAGGGTACAGTTCCTGTTGCTCCACTGATCAGACAATAGCAGCTCTATTACAGGCCTGACAAACCAGACTGTGCCAAGGGACAGTAAGAAAGAGAGATGAAAAAAGAGAGGGAGAAAGAAAGGAAGCAGACCGAGAGATAGAAGGGGCAGAAGGCTGAAGAAAAGTAGTCAACAAAACAGGCTTGGCAGAAAAAAAGAGAAAGAGAGAGATCCTCTTACAAACAGGACGTACTGCAGAGTCCTCCAGGGTTTTGTCTCCATAGAAGTTGCAACACAGAAACTGTATTTCATTACCTGAATCCAAACTGCCACCTGCGAGGAGAACTCAAGATGTGCGTGTAATTGCATGCCTAGATTTGCATGTGTTGTGCGCATTAATATGAGCACATGTGGGTTTGTGCTTGTCTAAGCACAAGTCCACGTGTCAGTCTACTTGCGACGTCGATCTGTATTGTGTTTGCTCCTCTCCAGTGTGTTGTACATCAGGAAGAGGCCAGCCAGTGTGTCTGTCCCCCTCTGTTTGACACTGGCGTGTACAGATCCCCTGTAAGGACAGAACCTCTGCTTGGAACAAGCCACCCCTGTGTTTCCCCTCCTCCTTCTCCTTCTGCATATCCTGCCTACCACGTCTCTCCAGGAAACGCTCCTCCTCCCTTCCTTCCTCCCTCCCTCCCTCATCAACCCCCCGTCACTGCTGTCTGGGCCTTTATCACTCCCTTACCTCCTTCCTCTTTCTATCTATCTGCTAGGATAAAAGAGTCAGTGAAGGAGTACGTGTGAGGGCGCACTCCTTATGTGCATAATTGTCCCTGTGTATGTGTGTGTGGGTGTGTGCGCACCTATGTAACTTTGTGTGTACATGGGTCTTTGTCTGTGCAAGTGTGTCTTTGTATATGTGATTAAAATTCTGTTGACTCTAGTGAGCTAGCTGTGTGAGGGCTCCTATTGAGCCAGAGCAGGTGGGCTCATGCTACTACAGTCCTGCTAATCACTCCTTCCTCTGGGTGACTGACTGGGTCAGGCAAAGGGCAGCTGACATACAGAAAGCCCACTGTTAAGGCCAGATAGAGTGAGGAGAAGTCAGTGCATGATGAGACACCTTGTGTACTTGTAAAGCTTTATTAAAAGGTTTTGGATAGTGATTTGGGCCAGTGATGCTATTTGGTTTCCATCACCGTACATCCTGTTCTGGGAATTTCTTGAATTTCTAAAGCAAAAAGAGGTCAAATTGGGTTCGAAAATTACAAATGTTCTCAAATTTAGCGTCATTAACTCTAAAGTGAAGCAAAGTGTGCCACAGTTGAAACATGCTATTTAAAATACTGATACAAAATACTTAACAGACCAGCAAAGCTCTCATCTAATTGTAAACCTGTCATGACGTCACAAAGAGTTTGACATATTGGCTGTTGCAATTGTTTTTTTTTGTGACAATATTTTGACGAGAGGTCTCAGCAGGGGAAGTTATCCTGATTGCATCTGACTGAGAACCCAAGAACATGCTGTGGTAGTCACAAGGTAGCCATGCTCTAAAGCATATCCTGCTTTATCATCTATTTTACTCTAAATGGCACCACGATATACAAAACGCACATCCATACAACACTATACTATATTGCAGAAGACTTATTTTTTTAAACCAGTGGAATCGCCCCTGCTGGCCATTAGAAATGAAAAGAAAAAGGAAGGTTTAAGGTGTTTCCACACATGTGCAGGACCTAACTATGGCCACAGATGCTCCCTGGCTGGGCCAACCATTGCCCTGATGTGTCAGGGCCATTAAAGTTACCCACATATCCTGAAATAGCAAAGACAAGGATAGCAGTAGCTTTGCCAAGCATGAAGCCCAGTCTGATTGAAAAGGATGCAGTGCAGTCCATAAGATAGAAAGTGTATTTACAGATTTAGTAATGAGCCAGTGAGTGTGAGTTTGTCAATGTGCCAGCATATGAGTTTGTCAGTTTTTTAAACGTAATTAATGCCTTGTGTTACCAGAGGTCTTGATAAAGTCAGAAATTTCCAAGATGGGAATTCTATGAACAGTATGACTACTGTCCTGCCAACGGGTCAGATAAGATTATGTCTTGTAGTGATAGCCAGACAGTCAGGCAGCTCATTAGCCCTGCTAGTCGGCAGACTGGCTACATCAGATAGCTTGTCCACAGTCAGTCAGTATGTTTTTTTTTATTTGGTGAATTTCTCAGATATCATGATGGTATTTGAAATGAAAGGAGAGATAATTATTCCTAATAGTGTGTCATTGTATGCTAATGTATCTCAATGCAACTGAAACTGACACTAAAATTACTCTGCTCTACAACTGATCCCATTTGCACAATAAGCAAGTTTGCTCTCTGACCACAGAACCTGTTGTCTCTGTATGTCCAAATGCTCAAATACCCAAAATTGGCAGTAGTCAGCAAAGAAGAAATGTGATTTCTGACTAGTTGCAAGGAAACATGTAAAAAACCTGTGGAAACTGAGTTTATAGCGTGAATCGAAACACGTTTTTGGATTCGTGCTTTAATCTGACTTTTCTCGGTAACCTTGCATATGTGTAAACATAGTGAATGAGAGAGATGCAGAGAGCATAGAGATGAGTCCACCAGACATTACATTCAGGGGACATCCAACACTAAGACACTGAGACACTGAGATGCTCCAATGGCCCACAGGCTTTGATGGAAGAGGGGTAGAATGAATGAAAGTGAGAGAGCAAAACAGCATTTTCTTTTGTCCTTGATCAGTCAAAGGTCTGAACAAGTGTGTGGGAGTTCTGAACTGTGGCTGTTGAATTAAGCGTGTGGTTGCTTGATGTGGTTTTTGTGGGTGGGTGTCTTTATGCTTCTGTCTGTCATCTCTCAACCTGTCCTGTGAAGGTTCACAGCATAACAACCTGCTCGCTGATGCACCCCAAACCTTTACAAATCATCACAAGTACCTGCAAGTCAGTCTTGCAAGTGCGCGAATATATTTCTGGACAAACGCAGAAGTATCATTTTAAAATGTGCTTCATGATGAAGAGGTGGAGCTTTTCTTAAAATGAACTGCGGAAATCCAAATATTCAAAACAAAAATGATCTCTCGTGTGACTAATATCATTTTTAGATAATGGAATTTTAAGAAACATTGGTTAAATGAAGGCTTAAGTCAGATGTATGTGTATCTATGTCTGAAGCATCCAGCTATATATTTTCATCCTGGACTGTTGCCCAGTGCTGCCCACGGTTCCTTTCCTGGCCCGAATCCAGTCCAAACTACAGATACACCAATCAGACTGGTTGGAGCATTAACAGTGAAAGGAGATCACCTCTAATCTCCGATTTTTAAAAAAGTTACACAAGTATTGTGCGCTGCAGAGTATTATTTCAGATACCTTGGCTAGCAACCAAGACGTTCTTAAGTCTGGCAGGGATTGCAGTGCTTTTTTTGTGTGTGTCCCCCCGGTGTAGAAAGTACAGAGGGTTCATTGTGTCTTTTTCTGTCTGGGCGAGGAGGGGGAGCATTCGTGTGCGCACAAACCCAGAGAGCGCGCACCTTCCCAGAAAACCCTGCATAAGTACGTTGTAAAGCGGAGATGAAAGTCAGTGTGTTAAGTAGAAATCCACCTCCTGCGTCTTCCCTCCCTCTCTCCCTACTTCCCTCCATCCATCTCCTCCTCCTTTTCTCCAGCATTGGTGTTTTTTTTTCTCCTGTTCCCTTTCTCCCCGTCAGGCTTAATGCCTGCTTACAGCTCCATTTAGGCTGCATGCGTGGAAATTGGGTAGGGGATCTTGTGGGTTTTGTGTCCTTGGAGATAACCAGTGTGTGGGAGGTGACAAAGGTAGCGTAAGCCGTTTGAGTGTGTGTTAGCATGTGCATGGGTGTGTGTGTGTGCGTGTGTATATGTGAGAGTCTGCTTTAAGTGCAGGAATAGATCTCTGACAAACGGCGGTGCGGAGGGGTATGCATCTGTCAGTGTTGTTTGAAAAGCCAAAGGAGAGTTAATCTGAGCGAGTCACTCCACCTTGTGTTTGATCAGCTCACCGTCTCAGCTCCGACTGCATCACGCTGCTGTGTTCTGCTCCCAGTCCAACAGTGTCCACAAGTAAAATCTTCAAAAGTTCAAAGTTCTACACAGTTGAAATAAGGGATGAAACACATAATCCCTCATGCAGTAATACAATGGCACCAACATTGCAACATGTTCTGCAGTGTAATGGAAGCAGAAGGGGTTTTTCCATTGCTCCACACATGCTAGCTGTGTTCTGAATGACGTAACCTGTCCTCAAGTTGTTCAAGATCAGACACCTCATAATAGTAAAAAAAAGTAATTGCTGCTTTCCGAAAAATAATTTAGTTTAATATTGTATATGATTGCCATGCATGCAGAGCTGGGTATTGGTAATATGATACCCCAGTGTCAGTGCTAATACCAAAATGATATTTAAAGATAATTTGCAGCGAGCGTTCTATTTTTCAAAAGACGCCAAAGGCAAATGTGTTTAGACTTTAATTTTGTCTTAACCCAAACAGCTACGGGAATACTTTTTTCAAAATAATCGTTTTTTTAATCGGCAAATATCTAATTAAAATATTCAGAAAAAGAGAAAGAATCTTATGCCAACTTTTGGTAATTTGGTAATTTGCGATACCCTGTGCTATGGATACTACTGTGTCAAGGACAAGTAATTCGTGTACAAGTAAATCATGTATTGCAGAATCTTGTACCGTGTTACCATCATTCTCAACATATCTGTTGCCATACCACCAGACCACGAAGCAGCTTCTTTCCTCAGGCTGTGAGACTCCTTAATTCATCCTCCATCCTCTATGAAATTGTTTTGTTTTTGCCTTATCTAGCATAAAGGGACTTCATCTCAGTTTGGTTTTACAACCCTAGTGTTGTAAATTTACTAATGACGAAACATCTAAACTTCGATAGAAAGACGACTAAATGCCCTATACCAATCGTGTCCTCCTTTACTTTCTCCCTTATTCACTCACCTCCCACACTCTGTGTCCATCCTGAAGTGTAAACCTTTCTGCTCTTTCTATCCAAGTGATGATCAGCTTGGCCCCAACATCATCAGCACCACTACTGCTATCATCAGGGTCCCTATATCCCCGCTAGTTCAGTCACTAATCCTCTCTAAACAATCCCTCATGGCCCTGATTCACCATTAGCTTGTCAATGAGCCCAAATAATCACCATCAGCTATTAAGGAGCCAAAGCAGGAGGATCTGTGGCTGTTAGCCCAACCTAAGAGCTAATAATAAGGACTCTGTGGGCCTTACCCCTCAGGCTGAGCTGTATGATTTCTGGCTGAGCGTTGGACCCACAGCCAGACTGAGCTAAAACAATCTGACACTGGCTTATTGATCACGCACATTGATTAGAGTGTGCGTAAGGCACATGAGTGCTAATATGCACGAACTCCATGTCAGCATGAACTCTAACACAGTTTGTCATAAACTTTTTATTTTATATTAACCATAACTCCTTCCTCTTCCTCCTTCTCATGTCTCTGTTTCTGCTTGCTTTTCCCATGAGAGAGACAATCAGTGAGGGCGTCAGTAGTTTCGCCACAAAGCCCCCAAGTGGATTACATCACCGCCTCTGTTAACGACGCTGTCTGTCACAAGCCATCAGCATATTGTTGACTTCATGCAGTCCTCTACTCAACTTTATCGTAGTTGTGGAACCAGTTGTAACCAGTCGTAGCGAGCTACAGGCGTGACCTGTTAAGGTGAAGACCTACTTCTCATTGAGACGCATTCGATTTCGATTATTTGCAGTGATTTTTGGTTTGTTGAGTCTTTCTGTTCTCCATTATTTGAAAATGAGAAGTCCTTCTGGAGGTAAACACAGTCCCATACAGGACACATCTGCAGGATTGTGTAACAGGATGTGGAATTTGGTAACCTATCTATATAAACCATGGGAAACACATACTGTATTCTCATTCCTTCATCTGCCAGATTTTCCTCTATAGTGCTAGAAGAGAAAAGGGAGCAGGTTTGACATATACAAGGAATAATATATACAAAGAAAAAAGAGTATTAATGTGACAAATTAAGTGTAATCATATATGTTTGTGTATAGTGCAAAGACGGAAGGGAGAGAATAAAGTTTATATGAGTTTAAGGTAGGGAGAGGTTAACTTGTGAAACAGAAATAAACAGAAATTGACTGAGAAGAGGCGAGGAATAGACAAAGCTGAGCTGTGATTGAGAAGAAAACAGAGGAATTAAGATAGAGAATGATAGAGAGGGGGGAGGAGGATAATTGCAGGAAAGGGGGATTATTAGTTCGTCACTATCCGCAGTCTGGAGGCTCTCAGACCAAGGCCGTGGATAAGTGAAATCATATGGCTGTCTCATCACAGTACAGAGAGGGAGAGGGTGTTGATGAGTGCAGACGGTTTCAATGTAGCTGTAAACATTCATTCAACAGCACTCATTAAAACAGCCAACTCATTTATGCTATGGCCCATATGGTTCTGTGAGTGTGAGTGTGAGTGTGTGTGTGTGTATGCGTCCTTACTTCCCTCTAATGCATCTTCTTTATCTGCATATTTTCCACACTTGTGTCATGTGGTTTTTACATTGAGCTTGAGAGCGATCAAGTGGGTTCATAGCAGTTTGCGAAATAGTTGTCCATGAAATAATTGGCATCAGGGTTCAACAATTAGGTGTGTGCCATGGCACGAGGCCAGAAGAAAGCATGTTGGTGCAGTAAAGTCAAGCTTTTATCAGCCTGATTAGGACAATGAGCTGAAAAACATAATGAAAGAGTATCATTGTTTTTTTAATGGCCCTGACACCTGACACATGACTTCACTAAAAGGTGAACTTTAAAATTTCCAAAGATAGTAGCCAGTCTTGGTGCACAGTTACTGTTTAAGGGAGTTTATTTGAATGTGGAAAGAAGAAGTGGTATCAGTTAAAGAAAGCTATGAGATTAAAAGGACATTCATTCCTTCATGGAAGATTGAATTTCCCACAGACATGTCAGCAGACATTTGTTTTCGGTTACATTTCACCGGTTTTCTTTCATCAGGTCTCCTTCCTGTCAAAGAAGGACCAGATGACTTAGTCTTTTAAGTGTTCTGATTATAATAGAAAACAGTGTGCGGTGAATGATGTCAAGTTAGACTTGGTGACAAAATGTTCACAGATTAACATTCACACTTTTTGATATGCTGTTAAATGCTGTTTGGTTGCTTGAGGTAATAATTAAAATATGACAAACAAACAGCTCTTTAGGCTTGTGCAACTGTCTTAAACCATTTTTGTTTTTAACAAATGACGATAAAATTATTGTTTTTGGATCAAATAAAATCCATTTAGCATTTTTGTATAGGCTTGACAAGAAAATGTGAGGTTATATACACAATTAAAGATGCAACCAAAAGCATTTAATATTTAAATTTGAGACACAATAATATATGTTGCCAGACAGTATACTGTACTGCTGTCAATGTATTGACTCATATTGTACTAAAAAGTAGTTATGCACAAAAGTAGTCATTTTTGATTGCAATCCACAATGATAACCAATACTTACCTGCTTCTCGTGACCGATACCGCTAAGATGACCGATAAATTCATATTTGTGTATGTGAAAAAGAAGTTCTGAACAGGTGATTAATACACACCCGGGTCATAATCTTCCAGTGGTCATAATATCAATTTCCTATTATCAAGATGAAAAATTGACAGTTTAAAAAAAACAAGAAAACATTTTATTCCTTGCGCAATTTCATTATTTATTTGTTAGTTTTGTTTCTTTTTTGTCACAGTTTGTTTTTTTGGCAATATGATGAAAAAAGACCAAACACAACCAGTTGTAGATTTAGAGAATGAGATGACAAAGGCGGTCTATCCTAAAGTTTTACTCTGGTCTGGTATGGGAAGAACTTGCTGTCAAGATTAGATTAAAAAAAAATGGAGGAAAACAGGAAAAAAATCTTAGTACAGAAGAATAAGTTGGCTAGATCAGCCCTGTCTCTAAAGGGTTTCATCTTGGCCTTGATGGATGAATGAAAAACACAGAAAATGTTAAACACTGTTCGGTCTCTAACCTCCAGCTGTGGGCTCTTGTGAAGTCTTTTCTTTATCGCCGTCTGCAATCGTCTCCTCTTTGCTCACTGTGAAGGTCCTTGGCTATAAATCGCCAGTAGAACTGCACAACCAAAGATAACGCTAATGCACTTGTAAGCTCAAACCAGACACTTAGCTCGGATATTTACAGTTTTCTACAGAAAGCCTCGCCTGAGGGAGACACTTCAAAAACAGAAAGAGCTGAATGGAGAAGAGTAATGATGTGTTTGTTAGAGATAGCGTGAGCAGCCTCAGCCTTTGAGGTGATGCAGAATGCTGTATCTGTGGTGGTGTTATGTGGTTTTCTTCAACTCGTCTTCAGGCAGGCAGGTTGACTGATTATGTGTTTTCATTTAAGGCGATGGCCTGGAGGAGTGTGTACAAGTGGAGGGAGCATTTAACACACCTGAGAGCTGTCCAGTAGAACCTCTGTACTGGTGATTAATGATTGGATCAGTGTTGAGATTTAATGCCTTGCTTAAAGGATAATTGTGGTGACATTCCACCTTTTTCTTCTTGATTAAAAGATCAAAACTAACAATGAATTGATCCTGTTAACAAGTGTTGTCTATATAGCTAAAGCCTGATATAGCTATGTCATAGGCCGCAATTGTTGTCTGAAAAAAATTTAACGCAAATCAGTGCACCACGCTTTTTATACAAGTTTATTCTGACTCAATCCCACAAACTCCTGCTGAAGTAAACACTAGGCTAGCTAAAGCACTAAATGTTGACCGGCTATTTTAGGAAATTACATAGCCAGGAGACAACATGTACAAACATAATTTGACAATATAGTCAAAAGTTCTGCATCCTTTAGTTTCAGTGAATATACCATACTCCTCATTTTAATTGGTGGATAAATAAGGAGTGATTAAGTATTATTTCCCATATTAACAGCTGGTAAAAGTTTAATACCAGCCCACCCTGCTCACACCAAAACCTCTGCACTACAACCAGACAAAAACTGCCGGACCTGGCATCAATCGTGTAACTTTTCCACATTAATTTCAGCCACAAGACTTCCAAGGCGTCAGGTCATCTCAAACCCTTCCCACAACCTTCTCTATGTCTGTTAGTCGCTTCCGACTGTCAGTGTCTCTCCCAGTCTATCCTCAGCCAACCCTGAACAGCTTTATGTGAGGGTTTGGTGGTTTTGGGAGCTGCTTTGCCCAACATCAATCCTGGCCTGACAAGCAAAATGCCTTAAAATGACTGAAATCCTCCCAAAGCTGATAGTACAGGGATAGTACAGGCTTATGTGTTCCAGTGGGATCTAGAGGGAGTTAGACAGAGAGTAAGGGGGGGGGGGGCAGTTGCTCCACTGTAGAATTCAAATTAACATTTAAGAATCAAATCACAAAACAAAGTATCTCAGAAGTTATATGGTGGAAGCAGGAGAGACTGAAACACAGTGTTGGAGAAGGAGAAGGTGGTTGTGTGGTATCAAGAAATGAGAAGCACATTTTCATTATTTTATTCCGTCACACTGACGCTCCATTCTTTCCCTCTCTCTCGTTCCCTCCATCGATCTCCATGCTCTAACTCCCCTGTATGTTTATTTTCTTCCCTTCCAACTTCCCTCACTCGTCCATCCATCTCTCCTTCCTCTCCTCCCTCCGTCTCTCTGTCAGTTAGCTCATGTAAACTTTGCCTTCCCTCATTGTTTTTCCAGGGGAAAGTGCCTCTGCTTTTGATTAAGCCCAGGGCCCCGCTTTAATACCATAACCCCCCTCATCCACCACCTCCTCCTCCTCCTCCTCCTCCTCCTCCTCCTCCTCCTCCCCAATACACACACACACTGTATCAGCATCATACATTGCAGTGCAGCGGTTTGGCTTTTGGAACCAGAATATGATTGGCTGCCTCCAGTATGTCTCTCTCTGTGCCGTTCTTAAATTCTGAGAGATACCCAGTTATCAGCGTACAACTATGCACACACAGACACACACAGGTGCCGGTTTGGGAGGTGGACTGCAGCGGCACCTGTCTGCCAGCTGTTTGTTGTCCCTTGGGGGGTTTCAGCCGTCTGACTGACAGGTGAGGAGGCCCGGGGCTGAGAGCCACAACACAGCTGGCCTAGCCCAGATGCCGAGGAGGGACAGAAATCCTCTGTCTGTGCGTGTGTGTATTTTTTTTGTGGTTGCCTCATTACACTGCCCCCCCCCACACGCTTTTTTTATAACTTTTGAATAAGTACAGGCTCTTTTTGGGACGTACTCGAAAAACTATTGTAAACAGGTGAAATTGGCAGACGACAGCGTGGCCTTCATTTCCTTCGTGCATTGTTCCTGTCATATCTCTCATTTTCACTCTTTGTCATGTTCTAAATATCTCATAAGGCACTGCACTTTGTCATTCATCATCTTCCTGTTACTCAGACTCCACTCTTCATAATTTCGTCTCTCCCCCCGTATGTCACCCCTTTCCTCTCCCCACTTCTTCCTCTCTTCCTTCTCCCTCCATGCTCTCCTTCCTTCCCTTGTTGCCTCTCTTTCTCCGGTTCCCTCCGTCTCCCCTTTTCCACATAAAGCTGTTTTTCATAGAAGCCCATGCAGCCTGGAATAGCATTCCCCCGGGCGCTGCAGGGTGAAACACTAGACTTTTCTGAGCCCCAGCCAAACAGATGCTGGCTCTTGGAGTCCCACCAGAAACAAGCCTTCATGCTTCTCTCTTTTTTCTCCCTTTCTCTCTCTCTCTCTCGCTCTCTCTTCCACTCTCTCTCTACCCCCCCCCCACCCTCACTTTCATGCTTTTTTTCTCTTCTATCCCTTTTCTGTCCCAGTCTTTCTTCCATTCTCCTGACACTTTCTCACACTCCTCTTCCCTGTCTGATTCTTTCCCCTCCTCTCTGTCAAGGGCGACATCTTAGTGTCCTAATCTCATAGCCGAGTGTCGTCCAAGGAGCGCGGTGTCTGGCCTCGAAAGTCTGATCAGCGTCAAACTTCCTCGGCCGAAATCCTTTTGTCAGGTGCCTGTCGCTTTGTGCTTCCTTTTAATAAAGACCCTGTGTTTGGAAACAAGGGGAGCAGTGGAAAAATGGGGGTTGTCTTTCCCTTTTTTTTCTTACTTTTCTTCTTCCCTTTATAAGTCTATACTCCTACATTTTCCTTCCTGCCTTCGTGCTGTCTTTCCTTACAATTCTCGACCCACCTCATCCCTACTTTTTTTTATTTTGGCAGAACCCTCACCCTCCCCGTATAGCTCCTTCCTTTACTTCTTTTTCTCTCTGCCTCTCTTGCTCGCTTGCTCAGTCTTTAAATTTGCTTGAACCCAGGGACCCCGTCTGTTACGTAAATGGGTTAAACACAGACACGCATGCGCTCAATCACTGTATGCACACACATGCCTGCACATACAAACCCTCTTTTCACCACACATGCACACACACACACACACACACACACACACACACACACACACACACACACACACACACACACACACACACACACACACACATACATGCCAACACGCACAGTGAGCCCAACATGCACAGTGAGCTATATGGCCAAACTTGGCTTTGCAGCTTTTGGCAGGCATTCAACTCTCTCCCGGTCTCCACTATCGCTCACTAGCTGATGCAGTGTTTACATGAGCTGCCAGTCACAACCAAATCAAAAGCTTTTCCCTCTGAGCTAAGAACAGTTGGGGGCCAAGGAGGTATACTGTGAGTGCAAGGCTGTACATTAACTTACAGCAAAAGTTAAAGCAGTATAAAGCTCTGTTTCCACCACAAGTTGTGCAGTTCATTCATTAAACAGGCATGAGACTGGTAAAGTCGAGTTGTATACAGGGCACACAAAACATCAACATTGTCTTTATTTGTCTGAATACGTAACAACTCTTGCTATACATAACACATATTACGCTTGGAATGAGTCGTACAAAAAATCTCAGTGAACTGATCTTCATGCATACAATGTTAAATTCATATTGATCATCCAGTAAAACTCTGTAAAGTGTTTTTGTTCTCTTATCAGACATAGACACAAACAGACATGTGAAACAGTTTAACCACTTTAAACGAGACATGAAAAGATTATTGTTCTACAGACCAATTCAAGTCATTTTCCATAAAGAGGGTCTGTGGGCAGACGTCACTTATCAAACAGGCTCATAATATAAAGGTTACGTCCTCAAATCTTTTCTGGAGCCTCCCTGCGTCAGCAACAGAACAGAACAGTTTGTTTTGATTATGCCTTTTTTATTAAGTCTTCTTTAATTTTGAAAATGATTTAATGGCAGTAATTTTACAGTGCAGTAAGATAAGTTTAAATTTTATAGAACTATTACTTCTATGATCTAAAAGTTAAGAGTGTTTTATATGGCTGCCCTCAACGTAAGGTTTTCCTAGTCAACTAGTATTTGTTAGTTCAAGCCATCAGTCAGTAGTTGTCACACGCTTATAACATAATTTCCCCTCTTGGATAAATAAAGTTATCTGTCTAATTTGGTCGTTAATATATATATATATATTTATATTTTTTTTGTGCCATGGTTGAAGTGAGTCGCCAGTTAACGACAATGCTAAGTGGTAATTATTCTGAAATTGTCGACCAACCAGCAACTCAACAATTTGTAATTCATTTCAACACAGTAAAAAAAGTCAATGGTTGACATATACATAAAGAAACACACTCCAAAACCGCTCTTCTGCAGCTTTACTACACCAACACCCCCCCACAGTTAGCTGCACAGCTAACTGAACTAACAAGCAGCTGTGGTTGTAGCTGTAGCATTTAGCAATGTATATGTTACATGAGAAAAAGTCGGTGTTGCAAACATCCGCCTGATAGTTTTGTCCTATTGACAAAGAGCAGTTCGCAAATGTAGTGTGAGTGTTGTTTTTTTTCTGTGACTAAGCAAACATTTGCTCATTTCAGCTACATAAATTTATTGATTTAATGCCCATTTAATGCCCATTTTTCTTTATCATTCATAATAGTGGGATTTTGGACTGTTGTTTTGACAAAGGAAGCAATTTGAAGACGTCAGTTAGGGCTCATTGGAGACTAAACGATTCATTGTTTAATTGTGAAAAAATCGTTAGTTACAGCCTTATCACACACATGCATAGAAAGGATCTATTGCACAGGTGCTACAGCAGTAATATTTAATTCATCACACAGACAGTTTTTTTGTAGCATGTGTGACACACACTGGATTGGGTATATTGTATACAGATTTGACTGTATCCATTTTAAGGACTGAATGAAGCCATTTGTGTCGTTCTGCTGCGGTCTCAGTGGAGCTAGATCCTTAACACAGGTCTACTTCAGAGTAGAGCTACATGATGACTCTTAACTCTTTTTTGAAGATACTTTTTTTCACATAAATTTGATAATAACATAGATTTAATAAATGACATATTTAATAGCACAAAATGGAAATTCTTCAGTGGGTTCAGCAATGAGAAAAGCCTTGTTAATTTAAGAAGCCTATTATTGACCACTGAAGGTTTTTGTATCTTGATCTTTATACATCTGGTCTTGACAAAACAGCCATTCATACTCAGAATGAACCCTGTGAACCCTCGGGTACGTAAGCCTGTTATAAGGTTATGTAACATATTATGGTGGCTACACCAGGCATTACATCACTGGTTAGATTACAGGGGATCAGGTCTGCTCATACACAACCTCTGCCCCCAGCATACACATACATCGCTCCACACTTTATAGCTATATATAGTGTGAATAAAAGCTTGCGTGTCTGTTTAATGAATTCTGGTGATTTGATGAAGAGAATAATGAACAGTGGTTTTAGTGTTTCATTCATCCGTCTGTTCATATTCCAGAATCAGGTGTGTTTATGGGAAGCCCTTACCTGTAAGTGTTGCATGCTTTGGATAATGGGTTACACTGAATTTAATTGATTAGGGTCATAGCTGAGGCTAAGCAAAGCACTATTAATATGGATTAACTATACAGCATAGTGGAATACGATGGTCCAGTTGCCATGTGGCCAGTCAGATATTGTTTGTGTGTCTGTGTGTGGGTGTGTGTGTGTGTGTGTGTCTATGTGTGTGTAGCTTAGCTGGGGCTGAGTACAGGGATGATGTGTGGGGTGATTGTGGTAAGGAGGTGAATTAGATTTAAAATTAGAATTAGTGAGGAGACGTTAAGCGGGATGGGCTTACAGGCTAAGCGCTGCGAGGTGGTGGGGGGATGTGATCCTTATATAAACACTCATGCACACACACAGAAAAGCAATCGCACAGCAAGATCAATCATTACGTGAAGGCCTGTCTGGTCTCCACATGATAAAATGTAGGTGAAGTTAGATGACAGGAGAAAAGGGAAGAAGGAAAAAAAAGGAGTGGTTGAGTGGGCAAAAAAATGAAAACTGACACCCACAAACAAACACACACATACAAATGTTTTTGACTTGTTGCTCCATGGGTACACACATGCTTTGTCTGTGATCCAAACATTAAAAAGACTGTAGGGCCTCTGTTGTCTGGCAGAACCCTTGGAGTCGCCCGCTGTCTTCTGCCCAGACTGAGTGCTCTTTTCTGGGGACAGAGAGTGGCGATGGCAGACGTTTATGAGAGTAATATGTTCGTCTGTGCATATGCTGATAATAAACATACTTTAGGTGTATGTCATCGCTCTGTTTTTCGCTCATTCTCTCTCTATCACACAAACGCACGGATTGACACTATGTGGCAGCGATGCAGCTCCCCAGTGAGTGCCTATACCACCAGACAGATGGTGGTCTGCTTTACTGTACATCCCCATCCTGATTGGTTTATCTACTTGTCTGTGTTGGTGCCATCACTTTTTTGTCCAGACTCCAAGCTGTTCAGAGCTATCCTAGCCGCTGCGGTTACCACCATTCCTATTTGCTGGATTAGCTTGCTGACATTGTTTTTTGTTTTGTTTTTTTGTTGTTTTTTACTGTAACTGACTTTTTCCTATGTGTTAAGATTGGCAGTCTGTCTCCCCTCATCAAGCATTAATGCTCCCTTGGTTTTGTTGGTAATTATTATATAGTTTCAGCCTGTTTTTCAGCGGTATTAATGGGGTCACCTGTGTGTGGATGATGCAGTTACAAGGAATTTCCTGGTTGAATGTTTTACTGAGAATCCTGCAGCCAGCTGTTTAATATGGACCACGGCACTACAGCCCCTTTTCCGTAATTTTCTTTTCCTCCATGCACACAAAACGATCACCCAACCTGTGGTTGTCACCCTGAGCTGCATCAAAGATCACATACAAGGATGCGCAGGCTCAACCACTGGCCATGCAGACTACTGGGCTGACTTCAGGCTGGCCGTCGCGCCTGGCTCCAGCTTCCTCACATGACCTCACCCTTTGCCCCTAACCACTCCATCCATCTGCCCTCACCAGGCAGCACAATGGACAAAGACTGCCTCAATAGTGTGTGTGTGGCTATGTGAAAGAGTGTCAGCTTTACCAAGCGACATGTCTTTTTAAGCATTGTGTTTTTGTGTGGTTGGTTGGAGTGTGTGTACAGAGTTCACAGTCTGACTCTTTTGCCATTTTCCTCTCCTCTCCTCTCCTTTCCTCTCCTCTCCTCTCCTCTCCTCATTCTTCCTACATGGCTTTTAATCCTCATTCTGCGTGGCAACACTCAAACCAACATACTGATTCAAACATGCACAACCGCCGACATGAACGCATATTGACATGGCACAAAATGAGCGATCATCAACCCTTGTAAACCTCGTCAAACTTTGCTTTCATTGGCTCATACGATCTGACTTCATGGCTGCGATTGGCCAGTGTGTATCCACACCCCTGTGTACACACAAACACACACACAGGCATGCACACATAAGCACATTCAAACACACTGTTTGCTCTACTTCCTGCGTTGAGCTGTCTGGCTGGCATCATCTCCAGCTACAGTGCCAAAGGGTCAAAGGTGACCACCGCTTGGCAGCACTAGCCCCATGTCCTTCCGCTCTTCTGTGAGTGTGTGTGCGCGTGTGTGTGTATGTGTGTGTGTATGTTGTCAACGTGACAGCGTGACCTCTTTGATCAAGTTTGATCCCCCGTAGTTTTTCTCCATGTATATGTCCACTATAATATACACAGCCTTTATATCCGTCACTGTTTTCACTCTTCTCCTCTACTTGCCAACAGCTCCTTTCCTCCTCTCCTGCTAGCATCCCTGCTCCTCCTTTTCTTTTGATTCCCCCCCATCCACCTCCTCCTGCCCTCTTACTTTCTGAGTCCCACCCTCCCTCTGTCCACTTGGCACAGATTGACAGGATTGAGTCACTTGGATTGTTCATACTTCCCAGTGAGACACATATTGTGTCAGTGTCCAGCCCACTGAGCACTGCACTGTATGTGTACAACCCAGCAGAGAGCAACAGTGTCTAAAACCCACTGTATATTACTGCCTGTGTCACAGAGTATGCTGTTTTTGCAAAATTGCACTGTAGAAATGAAATATACGTGTTAATTTTCATGATATTGAAAAGTATTTTTTTCCAACAGAAGATAATTTCGATCATGGCTTTTATGCTTTCCCAGCAGAACAATCATTATTATCAAATGTCGTCAAATGGAACAGATTCTCTCCTTACTTTCATCACTGCATTTCTCATGAGCAAAGAACTTAAGAGATCCTCTGTAATTGGGTCTGTTGCTTTCAAGTGCGGCGCATTCACCCAACTGACTTTTTGACGTATTGTTATGTTCATAAAGTGGCACATTTTGCTCTGAATTTTCATTGAAGTGTTCCTCAGGAGAAAAAGACTTGGCTGCGGGAAGAATGTTTGTTATCACTGTTATCTCAGTGGTGCTTTTGGAGGAATTGGCAACCTTGCTCAGTATCACTTTGTTGGTGTGTGTGTGTGTGTGTGTGTGTGTGTGTGTGTGTGTGTGTGTGTGTGTGTGTGTGTGTGTGTGTGTGTGTCTGTGTGTGTCTGTGTGTGTCTGTGCCGAGGATGTTTTCTTACTCTTATCGATGTGTCCTTGGCTGTGCAAGTGCTCCAGCGTTCTATTAGTGTAATTCACTTTCTTTTATATATCTTGCAAAGAAATGGAAGGAGCTTGACAGATAAAAGTAAGGACAAGCATATCGGTGTAAAAAAACACCACTCAAGAACAAATATAATGTTGAATTGGGAAGGACATGGGCATAAAGCAAGTGGTTTAAGTAGTAACAAAATGAAACCAATTATATTTTTTAACCAGATAGATGAATGATGGGTAAATATAAAGTGCACCAGAGGAAGAGAGAGGAATAGAAAGATAGTTCCAATGCTAGAACATGGGAGAGGCTTACCTTAAAGCACCCCTCTGCTGGCCAGACAGGAAGTGTGTGTAACAGCCTCAGCACAAAGACCCACAGTGTGTATCTGGGCCAGCAGGAAGAGGGACTAAGGGAGGAGAAATCCAAGTCTCAACACAGGCCTTCCCTCGCTCCCCAGCACTGTATTCAGCTCTGTACTGTACTTTCTCTGACTGACATTTCCAACCTTTCATTTTTTAAAGCTGCACTCAAGTGTTCTGCATTATACTAGCTCACTTCACTCCAATTCTCTTTTGTCTTTTTCCTCTTATACTCTCAACTGTCTTGTATTTTTTCTGAGGTAAAGTTAAACAATGCTTTACAGTGTCAACGACGGCACAGTTTTGTCGTGGCTTTTTTTAATAATCTGCGGTCCTTCATGCATTCTCCCAAACTCCCTTGTAATGTATTTTTTCTTTGCTTTCTTTCAGCAAAAGTTTTCACTTCTTTTTGTTGCTGTTCTTTTCTTCCACGAATATGCCTTCTGTCACAGTCCCGTTTTTGCGTTCTTGCAAATCTACATTCCCCCAGCTCACATTTCTCTGTGTCTCTGCACTTTCTGGTAGGTTAGGCTTTGTCTAACAGCGCTCAGCTGCCTTATGGTGGAGAGTGCATTTTGATTTGAAACACTTTATTTGAAAACGATAGTGTGCACGCTATGTGTTGGATCTTGCTATCTAAGGGCAAAATGCAGGAAGGATAAGCTCCTACTCACATCTCAATAATATTCACGGCACCATATTTCACTTTGATTATATTCACATCACAGCTCTCTCTCTTTTCATCTCTTTGTCTCCCTTTTCTCTCCGTTTCCTGGCCTGCTTCTCAACAGTCTAGAGAGTGAAGTCTGAGCTAGCTGAGGCGCCTGGCCCAAGGCCTTGTTGCTTTATTTGCATTTCACCATGCTCTCTAAGTGCCAGGAAAATGCCACCTGGTGGTGATAACTCCCTAGTGCAGTCACCAGTACAGTGTGAGTGTCTCTCTCAGATGTTTGTATCTTGTAAGAGCCGCGTAGGTAGTGGAGAGGGTTAAGTGTACCCCCACTGCCCCCCTCCTTCTTCCTCCTTCCTTCTCCCTCCCCAGTGTTCCCCTTCTCTTTCCCTTTCCGGCCTTTGTGCAGCTGTATTTATTTGGGCTGGAGCAGGACTGTGCACAGACACTGGTCCTGACCACACTTGGGCCCCCGCCCCGGTTGACGCCTTTAAGCTGAGTAGAGATGGAGGTTGACAGGGTAATAATGCTGGTGTCAACACCACTTACAGGACAGTTATATCAGTATCAGCTCAGCAGGGGGACGTTCACACTCTGTTAGGCTGGGTCGTGAACCGTGCTGGGGGCCCCCAGCCTCAGCCACACACACACACACACACACACACAAAACATACACATGCAGTGCTGTGGGGCCTCTGCTAATGAAGCAGCTTAGATGTACATGATTGCGAAATGCTCATACTCATACAGTAAACACATATGCTCATGTGCACATATGCACACACAAGCGGAATTCATTTGATTCAACATGTGTACTTTTTCTCAGCATGTTCTTTTTGATATTTTCACATTCACTAAGTTACAAAAAAAAAGTAAGCTAATTCTTTGCATGTTAAAAAGGATTTTAAATTCAAGTTTTCTCATGTCAGGTACACCTGATATCAGAGCCTAGTGCGCTTACTCTTCCTGACACGTGTCAGCCAGGAGAGTGTGTGTGCGCACGCGCGCGCGTGTGTGTGTGTGTGTGTGTGTGCATGCGTGTGTGTAAGGCTGCTTGTCTTCTTGTGATTCTTGCTCCTTGAGCCACAGCGACTTTGAGCTGCTGTCCAAAAGCAAGTTTTGACAGCATGACTCCAAAGCACAGAATCCCATTTACACTTTACGATCCATATTAATTATGAATCAGAGTTCTGTTGGAAGCCTCAGTGACCGCATTGCATAGAAATGATCACAGTAACCAAATGGGATGCTAACAAGGTTGCCTGTCTCACAAACTGTATTATATCCCGCCTAAAGGTTTTTACTGACCTAAAGGAAATGACAAAATATGACATATACATTAGGCTCCTTTTTTGTTTGGTGTAGGAATCCTGAGTAAATTCCACTTTTGCTTTTATGTTGCATTCTGTCTTTGGATACACCTCAGTGTATCAGTGTACAGTGTTCTTCCAACACTCTTACATAAAATGCACCTGCCACTAAAAAGGAAATACCTAGACCATGCACAACTAACATAAGGTCTTCCAGACAGATGGTTTAAAGTTTAGTCCTAACCCAAAGTTTTTACATAAATTCAGGCCGATTACTATAAAATCATCTTCTTTCAAAGTAAGTTAAGAAGTGGAAGATAAAATATGTGAATAACCAACAGCTTTAATCAGGTCTGATCCACTTTAAACGGATATTGGCTCTGTTATAACTGAACTATGAATCACTGCTGCTTCTCATGAGCCCAAACTTCAAAGTCCAAACTTTAATACACTGATATTTATCAAGAGTGACATTAGTTGTTTATTGAGTCAAACCTCTCTCTCTTTCATAATTAGGCAGATTTTAGCAGTATCAGAATTCTACACATCACTCTGATATTTTGTGACTGTTGTTAATAACAGTTATTTTACTGATTTTATTTTATACGTCATTTAATCTGTATTAATTTTTTTCTTTAAATATACTTGGAACAAGTAGACAAGGCCCTGAATACCGGCAATCTTAACACAGTACATTGTTTCACATGCTCTGATTTAAGGAAACAAGCCATGGCACGTGTTCAGTTATTAAGTCCATGACTCATTTTCAGCACAATACAGTGAAATGGTAGAGGAGGGCAACAAGAATGGAACAAATATGCTAAGCCTTGTTAAACTGGCTTCTTGGGGCACCTTGTTAAAGAAACAGAATAAAATGAAACTGATCTCATGGTGGAGGTTGAGTATCAAAGCTTTACTTCAAGCTTAATTTTATACTGATGTCATGAGGATAGACAGCCAAAAGTAGAAGTACCAAATGAGAACTCCAACATCAACAGAGTTTCATACAAACTTGTGAAACCTGGCCTAATTCATACACACATAACAGTAGATTCACACATCCTGTACTGAAGTTAATAACTCTCAGGGGAAGTCATTTTACACTCCTCTGAGTAAGCATTTGGCTTACTTAAATCCCACAAGTGAAGTACTTCACCCTTGATATGCAGAATATAATATATCCACTCGGTTTAAACTATTTTAACAGAAATTGGAATTGCTTTTCTTTGTCTTTTTTTTTTGACTACATACAGTAATGAATGACTTAGAAAATGGTGTAAAATCTTTGGTTTTCATGCTATTGCTCTTGGAATTTCACAAAATTGATTTTTATAGGCCATTGGGTAGGCTAATTTGATATAATCTAGCCCGTTTGGGGATACTACCTCTGGGCCTACATACGAATAATTAGTTTAGCTTATAATGTCGCAGCTTGGGAATACCCTGGTGACTTAACAAAGCCAATATCTTTGGATAAAACGTGTCTCAAGAAACAGTTAGGGACCCGTTTTTCAGAGGCCCATATAACCCACTGTTGGGTCATAACCCAGGAATGGAGAAACGCCACAGAATACTGTGTTAGCTGTGTCACACAGGTCCTCAGTAATCTGCACTGATAGAGCCAAGAGGTGATGCTGGGGTGAGGATAAGAGGATGAATGGAGAGAGGGAGGAACAACGGGAAGGCGTGGAGGGGATAAAGAAGGAGGGGGGTTTGTATGGGCATCTAGCCAGCCACATAGCCCCCCAAACCTCCACTCAGCACCCCACCCTCTTGCTATCACCCACTCCACCCATTCCCTGCGAGTTCATGCATACTCTCTGGACCCATAACCCCCTCCCTTTCCCTTTCCCACTTTCTTTTGCTCCCCTTCCTATCCTCCATGCTCCCAGACGTGTAATCCCCCTCTACCTCCTCTCTCTGCTCCTCCTTCCATCCTTCCCCCTCGCTCCTCTCTTCCCCTCCTCCTCCTCCTCCTTCTCCCCTCCATCTCTCGCTTTCTTTCCATCCCTCCCCTCGTCTCTCAGCATCCCTCTCTCCTGGGTCTTCTTGCCGTGGTGTGGTGCTGTTGGCAGAGCGTGGGCGCAGGCGGCACACAGACGGGAGCACAGATGGGCAGCAAGCTGCGCAGGGCGGCCAGGCACACCTGCTCCACACACACACACACACACACACACACACACACACACACACACACACACATACATACAGAGCCCTACTCTGCCACCTCGCCACGCAGCCTGCCTGCCTGGCACAGTAGCACAGTGATACCAGGACACAAACACAAATACACACAGACGCACATACATGCATACATACTTGCATACATTTATTTGCGCATCCATACGTACATACAAACGTTTGTGCATACACAGATTTGTACATGTGTTTGTAGTGTATACACTCTGCAAACAGTGGTTTCTATACATGTAAAATCTAATTTCACTGTAGAAAATTTCAGTTTCCACTGACACTTATATTCTCTTATGACTCTTTAAGATTTCAAGTTTCACTTCTAAGTGACTTCTAAGTTTTTGCTTATATCAGAGTAAACATTTGAAAAGGTCACATTCACCCTTCTGGCTCACTGCATGGGGATCTTGTTAACACTTTTAGGACAAAAGCATTACTGCACACACACAAGTAGCAGTGATAAAGACTTCTTAACACTGAAACAGAAATATACCCTCATATGACACAGACTTAAATAATTAAAAAATAAAACAGAGAAAAAAATATATATAAATAAAGATGGAAAAAAAAATAATAAAATAACGTCCAATAAAAGAGCTGAGTGAACATCTGTGTGGGATAGCCGGGGGGATTAGGAGGGTTTGGAACATTTTAAGCGCATTAAGGATTAAAAAAAGGTCAGAATGTTTAGCAACATACCGATAAACCTCTTAAGCGAAACCCAATTGGGAGGCTGTACCGCGTTATCCTGTGTTTTGGGGAGGAGAAGAGAGGAGAGGGGGAGAGGGGAGTTGACATTTGTTCCAACAAGGAGGGGAATCTCTGTGAACCACCAGTCTGTGCACATGCATATGGACACACACTGGTTTGGTGTGACTACAGAGTACATTAGCTCACTTGTTGGTTTGTATGTTGATTTTCAGAGTGTGCGTGCCTGCACTGCACAGACTCACAAATGACCAGCACTGTTGATGCATCTGTCAACCAGTGGTGTGCCACTGCAGAGCCCACTTGTCACTTCTTTAATTTCTGCCTTTGACTTTGACTTTGGTTTTATCCCAAGTTTATAATCACTAGCTTGTATGTTACCACACTTGGAGAAATGTTATTTGTGCATTTTCAGTTTTGTCTGTTATAGTAGTGTGCACACCACTTTTAGGTCATGTTTGAATGTGTTGTAATCTGGGATTTTTGCAACGGAGCTTTAGTTCCCTGCTTTGCTCTGCTCCGCTGGTTGTCTTCTCGCCACGAAAAGTGACAGACTGGCAACTCCGCCTGACCCCTATCACCAGTCGGTCAACAGCACAATCCAACAGGTCACTGAGCCAAAGCTTAATCCACAACTGATAGATGCATGGACGGTGGATTGCTTGGTTGCTTGGTGGGATGGGTGATAGACAGAGTAACAGACCAGAGGTAAACAGTGCAGTATAATCATGGGGGAAAGAGTAAAGCAGTGAAGTGAATAAAAAATGGAAGAAGCACAATTTCCTCATACCTAATTGATGAACAGGTAATTTGCTAATAACTCCAAAAACAATATATACAGCAGTTTAACAGTACTAGAAACAGGCATACCAGACCTCTGTTGTTAATAGGTTAACATTGTGAATTGGTCGCAATTTAAGTTTAAGCACCAAAAACGACTTAGTTAGGTTTAAGAAAAGGTCACAGTTTGGCTTGAAATGAATTAGTTATGTGAGTAAAATTGATTTACGTTCTGTCCGGTTAAATAAATCAATGTTGACTTTTGGCATCACAGGGGACATTAACAGCAGTTTCCTGACTGAAAGTAACACGTCCATTGACCTCGCCCTTCTCAGACTCTTTATACCTGCCTCCTTTCTTTTCTCTTGCTATGTTTACTACAGCCACTAGAAGTTGTTGCAAGGGGTTGCAAGAATCAGCTTGCACAGACCTACAGCCATGTTTTTGCAGAGGACAATTTAGAATAAGTTATAGAAGAGGGATCAGAATGATTAGTTGTGTAGGTTTAGAACAAGGATGGAGTTGCTTATACAGTGGAAAACCAGATGAGTATGTCAGTTACAAAAAAAAACGTTGATGAGAAAAATGCACTACAGATTGAATTGATGAGAGGAAAGCCACAGAAATATATGCCGGATGTGAGAGAGATGGTAGGAATTCAGCCACACAGTAAAAGATGGAAGGATTGTGAGAGGGAGAGAGCAACCGCAGTATGGGGTACAGTTCTGTATGTCAAGTCCATGATGGCTGGGGTTATGTTGATTGTGGTGAGGGTCATGAGATTTGCCCCGCAGCCTGTAGGGGAAATTCTGCAATCAGAATCCAAGGACTGCAGCCATCATTAAGCGGCAGCCACAAAGAACAACTGCAGTTCGAAAATAGGCTCCTAACACTCACCACAGCAAACCTTATCATCTGCTGAAAGACTAATTTGTTAGCAAACATTTAGTGGTCTTTATGCAACTTATCAAATCTAGGTCCATTTTTAGCACAGGTTTCGGCTGCCAACCCGACAAAAGTTATTCCAGTCTTTTTGTCTCAACTGAGCTGAACTAGACCCTACACTATTCACCAGCCTCTCGTTTCCTTTTTTTCCACTACACAGAACAAGACTTAGTTGTGAAAGCATTAATTTTAAGATTTAGTTTGACTTACTCTCTTTTGACATCAGAATCCTCTCCCACATGTTGGGGATGTTTCAGGCTATTTTCACAGTGTCGAAATCATGTAAGCAAGTAAACTAAGTTGAGCATGGAGCAACATTGTTAATCAACAATCAAAATACAATCTTAAAATCTAACTTGAATGACATTTTTGACCCAGGTTGGAAAGGAAGGCACAGTTTTCCCAGTTTCTTGATGTCTGTGGCACCACATTGCCCCAACTACTACATCAAGATTGACTCATGCGCAGAACATGTTACGTCAATCTTGTCAATCCAGTCAAACATTGTTGATTTTCTGAAAACTGCCCCAACAGTCCTATGCATGCTTTCATATGTGAATCATCAGGTCACACTATGCACTCTCTGCTTTTATCTCTGTGTTGCTTTTTAATTTGCTGGGGCTGCAGGGTAGCCTGAAAGGTTTGAGGTTAGAGATGGGGTTGCTGGTGGTGGAGGTGGAGGGGCATCCATGGAGGGGGGCTGCAGGACTATGATTGGGCTTGCTGAAGGGAGGGCTTTGGGGGGCTGGGTTGGGAAGATAAGGGGCTGGATGTGTGGTTACGAGGCTGAGAGGGGGGAAAGGGGGTTGCGGCTGCTGTTGTAGGCTGCAGCTGGCAGAGCGGCGATAACCAGCGACTAGACCTCCTCTGTCTTACCTCCCTCTCCCCCTGTCCTCGTCACATCTCTACACTGCTATATGATGCACTGTTGAGCTCACCAGTAGCACTGATGTTCAATGAATGATGTAGTGCTGTGTTGTAAGTAGTCAGCTAAGGAGCCTAATCTTAGAAAAGTAAAGCCAGAACTGTTGAGAGCTCCAGTATCTAGCTAGGTCATCTTACTGTACAGTCTCCAGGACAGCTTTTCAGGATTTCAGCAAACTCCGTCTCTGTAGACTGCACACAATGAATTAAGAAACAGCTTCTATTGGAATAAGACGACTTGAGAGAAAAAAATAGGAGTCATGGTATCTGCTGTAAACCAACAACACATTTCCTTCTGTCTCACTGCTGAGTTGATGTGGTTTGGTCAGTCAAGGCTTCAGGGTGATTTTGAGGACAGCTATCAGTGTCCCTGTCTGACAGTCTCTTATCTACCATGAGCCTCAGTTTTCACTCTTGGTCTTTCACACCTCAGTAACCAGCATAACATGTTGGGGTCATGACAGGCCAACAACAGTTGAGACAGGGCTTCTAAGTGCAGGGTTTTTCCAAAATGTGATATGTCCACATAGTAAAAACCATTGCTCTCTTTTACTTAGTAAGATATATAGTACATGAGTAGGAGGATATTATGGTAGTGTATAGAAAAGTCTCTGAAAAGGATATCAGTGAGATAGCAGTTCCATGGTTCTCCATGGTGTCATGAAGGCCTGGGCTTATTCTTTTAGTCCCCTCTTTATAGCAGAATTTTGTAAATAGGAAACAGATTTTGCTAAGGTCACTTCGGAAACTTTGTAATTCCATGATATTTGTACGTCTTAACGTCCACGTGTTGTCTGTTGAATGTTTTTGGCAGCAAAACAGCCTTTAACTTATGATTTTGTATCAGATCTCTCAAGCATACTATACAAACAGTAAGGTGGCTGTGTATCCAACCAGCCGATGTATGGTGTGAGAAATGGAGTGTTTACAATATTGTCGAGCCCTGTGGTGAAATACAACACGACGGTAAAAAGTCCAGTGATGTCAGGTTGTTTTTTCAACAGCTTTCATTGGCCATCATATATGTTTACTCTCAGTGTGTACCTCAATGTTTGTCCACGTATGAGTGTGTGTGTTTGAAAGTGTCTGGGTGTGTGCGCGACAGGGGCGCAGCCTCGTATGTTTGGAGTGAGTGCCGTCAGTTAGCTGGAATGTGGCGCTACCGCCAATGCTAAGATGGCTGCCAAGCTCTAAGATGGCTGCCAGGATTACACCCAGCCAGTGAGAGACAGAGAAGAGCGAGAGATTCTGCATGAGAAAAGAGGGGAAAAAGAAGCTCTCTTTCATTTCTGTGCTCTTTCTGTCTTTCATTCTCGCTGCTCTCGTCTGTCTCGCCCCTCTCTCTGTGGATAAGCAGTGCTTCGTAGGCAGCGAGACAGGTCTGTTATTGTTTCTGCTCAGTAATCTCTGGCTTAGTGTGGCTGCAAGGCAAGTGCTGCTGGCAGGAGTCTGTGTGCTCTGTTATCACCTACAGCCTGCAGATAAACACCTCCTTTAGTTAGCTTGCTAGCTAGCTACAACCTAGCTAGGCCTGAATGAATGACCAATGCACTCCCCCCACACATACCACTCTAGGCCTGGAAATGGAGCCCAGTCTTATTCACCAACTCGGATACATGGTCGCAAACATTCCCTATCTACAAACATAGACTTTATATCTTTTTTCACAGCTTGAGCGAGAATGCATCGACTCTAGACCAACTTTACTCAGTGCTCTTGTTACAAAACTTGATCGTGCACCCTCCTCTTTCCGCCTGCAGCCCCTTCAGGTCTAATTGTGGCCCTTTGTTGCCAAGACTTGGCATGTTTTTGTCTGCTCGTGTGAGTGAAGCACCAATGCTTCCATAAACCAGTCGTAACAGGTGTGTGTATGTCTTTGTTTTGCTTTGCTGTCATTTAATCCCAAGAGCAAGATTTTTTTGCCTCAACTTTAAAATATTCTGCCTCAAATCCCTCGGGTCAGCCAGACTGGCATGGTCGCCCTTTTCACGGGCCCTGTCTGTTTATGTATTCATGCGTCTGTGTCCATGCAAGGACTACAGCATGTATTAAAGTATGAAACAAATTAAAGGAAATAAACAGATTGAGTGTGCATGGTTGTGTGGGTGTGTGTTCACATGTGTGTGTCTGTGTATGTAAGGTGCTCTGTTTACGCAGACTAAATCCCTACCAGCAAGAAGGTATTAAATAGGATTAGGGCAAGGGATATGATTGCGTGGTTAGATACTAAATGGCATAGCAGCACACTGTAAATCATTGCACCTTAAGTCAGGAGGGACAGAGGGAGATGGGAGAGAACATTCTTAGATACAAGACTGTCACACAAAAATGTGTGAATTCACACACACACACACACACACACAC
>CAEMYA010000032.1:1774170-1784641 GCA_903131615.1 Diplodus sargus
ACACACACACACACACACACACACACACACACACACACACACACACACACAATTACACTCACAAGATGTATACCATGTCCCAGCTCATACTGCAAGTCCCTCTTATTCACTCACACCTCAAATATCACCATCTTGGCAGCACGGATACATATATATGATTCACAGAGACATTGTACATTTACCAGTATGTTTTTGATTATGTTCATTTTTAGCATACAAACCAGATCCTAAACATTTGTCTTCCTCTACTCTCCCCACCCTGTTTCTGTTTCTGTGCAGAATCCGGACAATCAGACAGCTCCAGCCAACAGGGGGACACAGACATCAAACCACCGCCCAATGGTAGGTACACACACGCACACACAAACACATGCACAAATCCATGTCCAAACGCTGTCAAATTAGCATACTAGAATTGATTCCATCATGCTTATCAGTCTTAACATTTTCCAATTATGGATCCAATTAGCAAACACACTCACACAGATGTTGATCCACAAACATAGTTGCAGATGGTCGCCCTCTCAAAGGAATGTGATTTTCAGGGTTTCTTCCAAATATTTATTTTTTTATTTCGTGAATTTGTTGGTTTTTTTGTCTCTCCAAAGCTTTTCTGTGTGTGTGTCTGATCACATCCTTTTCTGTACAGGGCACCTGAGTTTCCAGGACTGCTTTGTCACCTCAGGGGTGTGGAACGTGGCAGAGTTGGTCAGAGTGTCACAGAGTAAGTTCTAAAAAAAACTTGATAGAGAGGCAAAGGGACAGAAAAGTGGTTGCAATATCCACAGTATGATTTGTACAAGTACATTATCCCCTGATTGGGATTTAAAACTGCAACAACGCTGCACCATTTTGATAATTTTTTTTTATATTATATTTTTTATTTTTGAGGAGCCCATTACAATTCAGTATATGTCCTGTAAGTGTCTACTGAGACAAAATGTAACTGTACTGATAATTATTTTTTCTCTGTTGAAAATCTTAAGAATATTTCTGGAATACACTCATCATCTTAACTATTTCTTGCATAATTTCACCCCTTTCAGCTCCTGTAGCCACGGCGTCAGGTCCTAACTTCTCATTGGCTGACCTGGACAGCAGTCCGAGCTACTACAACATCAACCAGGTGGCTCTGGGACGACGCTCCCTCACCTCCCCTCCTTCCACCAGGTAAGCAGTCCCAACTACAATTCCACAATGAGAACAGTAGTATACGGATGTAGGGAGATGTCTGTTGCCCAGGAAACACCAGTGGCCATTATACAAGTCCAGCTGTCCACCATTAGTGGAGTCCCTTGTGGGTGAAGCTACCATGTGGCAGTAGTAGTGCTACCTTTGTATGCGATTCTCTGTGAAGCCAAGGGCAGACTGCAAGGAAGTGTGAAATCACAGTAATATCTGCCAACGGTACATTGCTTCTTATCCGAAGGGTGACTTTACTGGCAAGTGAAGTACACCATTTCATTGAGGTTTCCTGCTATAAATGGCATTTGGTCCTCAAGTCCATTCCCAGTCTTGGAATCTGTCCTGAACCTCTTCATATATGTGTGTGTCTCTCTGTGAACTGCTCTCCTCTTTATGAATGTGTGATTGCACTCTCTGCTTTTTCTTAACTTGTCTCTTTCTTTCTTCTTACTTCTGTCATCTGCTGTCACTTTAGGTCTGAGGTGGAGTTGTACGCAAACCTTCCACGGAGGTAGTTATAAACACCTACAAAACACAAACTAATGCGACACACGCACTAAAACACACACGCACACTCCCACATACACACACACACACATACACACACACACACACACACATAGAGAGAGTCTTCATCAGGCTGTCTTTGCTTCCTAACTTTTCTTTCTGTTTCCTCCTTTTTCATTCATAGTTTTAACATTTCTTGTGCTGTCTGTTCTGGTCTAAGCAACAGTAATGTTGGTTCAATGAAGATGCCTCTTTAAATGATATGAAATGTGATTGATCCATATATGATTCCGGCCATTACATGTTATTTTGAAAAACATGCCTCCTCTCCCCTTCTCTTTCTGCCTCATCTTCACCCTCCAAACATCCTCTCCCGGTATCAGCTCCACCAAGAGGAAGTCATTAGATGACAGTGAGCTGGAGAGCCCCACAGATGATGTTTTCTACCCTGGACGCTCGCCTGCTGCCAGCTCCTCCCAGTCCAGTGCGTGGCCCAACGACATGGATGCAGGTACCCCCCAACCCCAACTCTTTTTCACACTCCTGTCTGACCCCCACCCTACCACCACCACCACTACCAAGTCCAAACTGATGCCTTCATCTGACTTTGTCTCTATGTCACATTCCCTACCTCAATCACCTGCCTTCATTCTGGTGATGTACACCCCTCAGAACCTGACTCTCTCCCACCACCTTCCTTAATTCCCTGTACCTCAGTCTGACTAGTCCACACCTTAGAGAAACAGCAACAACCAAGACTGGAGCTCTTAAATAACAAAGGCTGATCATTTGTCAAGAAACAAATATGAGGAATACTTAGTTTATCTGTTATTGTTAAGGATGTGATAGTCTGCCTCATATAAATCATGTCGATTTGAAATAGAGATGTTATAGTGTCCAGTTGCCACCTGCCAAAATAAAGGAAATGGAGATAAATAATGAAAGGCCTAGTTAAGGTCCTGTTAGGGAGAATATAATTGGCAATAAAACCATTACACAGTCATCACCTTCACCATGCGGTGATGCTATTTTACACTGTTTGGAATGGTCTTCTCCTTTATTGTTCCATAAATGGTTTAAAATCATCGACATGTTTTAAATGACACTCTGTGCCATTTTTTTGTCACTATTTTGTTTCAACACCATCGCTACAACCCCATAAAATTGAATTTATCATGGATAAATGGTGCTAAATACCATCCACCAAATAGCTCCAGACATCAGGAATGTAAATGCCAAGATGCATCAAGGATGAAATAACAGCTTACAACAGCCTGTATTAAGGCTTTATGTTGGTATTTCCATTGTTTTGGCAGTAACCACTACCTCTGTGATTCAGCTTTGGACATTACCCTCTTTTTCTATCTCCTCAGTAATCCTACCTCATCCCTCCAACAACCCAATAACTCCAAGAAAAAAACCCACTTGTTTACTTCACTTGAGTCTCAAGGCTTCATATATCCTCATCCTTCACCCTAAATCCATAATCACACATAGAGTTTACCCTGATGTTGTGTCAATTATCAGTCACTCACTACCTCCGTCATACACAAATGCTCCCTCGTAAATCTCTCCCTTTATCATCATTCTCTCCCTCTCTCTGTCTCTCTCTCTGTCTCTCTCTCTGTCGCTCTCTCTGTCTCTCTCTCTCTCTCTCTCTCTCTCTCTCTCTCTCTCTCTCTCTCTCTCTCTCTCTCTCTCTCTCTCTCTCTCTCACTCTTTCTCTGTCTCATTGTTAACAATACCCTTCTCCACTTTCAGTGCAGCACCATTTGGCGAGTGTGCAGGAGAGGAAGATAAAACATGAAAACGATGGCGTGCAGTTTCCTTACCATGGTTAGAACAACATTGATTACACTCATATATTTGCTATTTATCAACCTATATGTAGCTCAGTCATTCCTCTGTGTATGTGTGTATTATACAGTATATGTATATACAATATATGTATATAATATATACTGTATGTGAGTGTGTGTTTATATGTAAGTTGTATGAATGTCTGTGTTAAGGGTACAAGGGACTACAGTACACTCTATATAATGATGTTTAGTTGGTATCAGATTGATTTCATTGCTGCTGATCAACATTTCATTTCTTGTGACACAGTGGCACGATTGTCAAAGTTAATCCAGTTCAGGCTTTACTTATTTTCTGTGTGAATCATGAGCCCACAAGTAGCTCACCTAAGATCCCTGGCTTTATCTCTCAGAAGTCCTGTCAGTCCTCCAGCAGCATTTTAACTGACAGATGTCACCAGGGTAACACTGACAACAACAGCAGGCGTATTCACATGCTATGCCCAGTTCTGCCTCACACACACACACACACACACACACACACACACACACACACACACAAGTGTACTGTACATACACAGACGCCCCCCTACACATGCAATGACTTATACACTTACAACCCCCTGATACGCAGACGTTCACACATTGAAACACATGCTTATCAGGCTCCCCACCCCTGCAGGTGTTCAGGTGTCTGCCTTGCCTCCATCCCTCTGTTCGCTCCATCCCTCCCTTGCCTCAAATCCCTCATTAAGACGCTTACCGTCTGTGGATCAGAGGTGTAAAACCCTTCCTCCTGCTCCCTAGCTCTCTCTTCAACCCTCCATCCCTGTCTCCCTTCTGTCTAATTGAAAACGTGTACAGCAGGAGGGACCCTGGGGAGGGAGAAAACATGAGAGAGAGAGGAAGGAGAGAGAAGCGGAAAGCAAAGCAAGTGGATGGGAAAAGTGGGAGGTGAGAGATGGAAGAGAGGAGAGAAGAACACTTTGGTTGAGTGAAATGGTGATAGCTAATGAGAGAGAAGGGTTATCAGGATGCGAGGTAGCCGAGCCAAGAGCCCTGGTTAGGTTTTGCCCCAGTCTACTCTCACTCGAGCCTCAGCGGCTGCTCTCCTGCTCCTGCTCCACTTAGCTGTAAATGTAATTAAGAGGCTGTTCATCAGAGCCACAACAGAGGCTGCCGCACGCCTTAGCGCACCAGAGCCTCACCTCCCATCTTTTTCCTGTGTCTCTCACTCGCTCTTGCACTGTGTGTGTGTGCACCACGTCTTTACTCTCCAAAGTGCACCACACACAGCCTTGTACACCTCCTAATGAGTTTGGCAAATAGAGGTGTAGAATGACGTGCAAATCTGGACCCTTTACGCAATTAATTCATGAAATCCAAGCGAAAAATTAGGATTTTGTAATTATCTGCAATTATCACATTACTGTTGTGTGGGTTTGGAAATAGTTTTTAACTGCCCCTAGCACGACACACGGAAGGGAAACCAAGGGATAAAAGGAGAGATTGAGGTATGGGAGAGCAAGAATGGAGCGAGGAGAGAATGTGTGATGTTGGTACAGTGTGTATCCGATTTTCCAAAGGATCCCACCTGCCACAGGCAAAGCTCATCTGGGAATTCTTGTCCAGGTGGGGGGTATGTAAACAAGCAACACACACACATGCACACACACAAACAAGCCAAGGGGCTTCTAAAAAAAATTAAATAGAAAACACACTCACACACAGGTGCGCCTCACCGTCTGTCCTCAGCACCATCTACTCCCCCTGTCTCCCTCCATAACCAACAGAACACACACATTTGGCAACATACACATACACATACAAAGATGTATGAAGATGCATTTATATATATAAATCACACAAACACAGATACATTCAGAAATGCACATGGTAGAATTGTGCACACATATCACACTGCCCACACACACACACACACACACTCACACACACACACACACAGCTGAAGCATGGACCCAGATGGTGTTTCTGCGTGTGTGTAGCCTTGGGATTGGTGAGGATGCTGGAGACATCTGCTCCACAGGGGCTCAAAGAGGGGTGGGGGAGGTTAGCGGAGGAAAACGAAACAACCATGATTTCATATTAGTTCCAAATGATTGTGAAATTTTCCTGAGACACCAGAGACTTGTGGTGGTGGTGGTGGGGGGGGGGCTTTCTTGGTGCTTTGAGTTAAATGTTACAGGCCCATAGAGGGACACGGCTGGGCTTCCATATGTGGTTCAAATCACTGGAGATAGACGAATTCCCTGACTTTCCCTTCACTTGTTCAAACCCCTGTCTCCTGTCTCTTCCAACTGTGTGTGTGTGTGTGTGTGTGTGTGTGTGTGTGTGTGTGTGTGTGTGTGTGTGTGTGTGTGTGTGTGTGTGTGTGTGTGTGTGTGTGTGTGTGTGTGTGTGTGTGCGCATCTATGTGTGCTTCAGAGGCGCATCTGGTGGCAGGCCTGTTAGTGCAAAGAGACAGAAGGGTCATCATGGGAGCGCTTGATTGGTTGCCAGTGAAATACTAAGGCTTTGCCAAGAGAGGAAACAGTGCAGTTGGGGCACATACACACACTCATACGCACACTCATACACACACACAACCCAGATCAGACCATTGCACAGTCTCTGAAGTGTTGAATATTGTCTTTCACATTCCCTTGGTGATAGTGACAGTGCTATAACTTCCTACATATACAGATGTCAATCTTCATCTGATCCTCTATGTAATTCCTGGCTGTGATTCATTTCATACTTCCAACAGTTAAAACACATAACTACCTCCCTGAAACTGTTTTATCTATAAGATTCTGGTTTTTACACTTTCTTTTCCAATTCTCAGTGTTTCCCAGCTCTCCCCTCCAGTGCCTTTCCTTGTTTAAATCTCTGCAGACTGCTCTTATTTCCGCTCTGCTCCCACAAGTGTGACAGTGTCATAGCGATCACTGCTAACTATTGGTGTCAGAAGTGGGATTGGGGTTGTCTTCATGCTTGGAATCTGTCTGACAGTACAATACGCCCCCAGACTCCCGCTACAGTGGGGGGAGAAAAAAAAAAAAGAAATATATGTCTGCTAAAGACATAAATGGTTCACACATATTCACTCCCACCTGCTTGAGACTTAACTCTTTCACACAGGGAGGGAAGGTTTTACACGCCCCCACACTCCCATAGACTTTCACACGTCTCCAGCTGGAGAACTGAGGAGGAATCGTATTTAATGCCTCGTTTGATGCGGAGGGGCCACAGAAATAGACTACAAAACAACAGTCTAAAAAAAAGTTTAAACGGAGAGCATTATCACATCAGTCACTTGTTTTTAAGATTAGAGGAAAAGTTAATGGAAAAGAAACATGTCCATTGTGTCATCAGTTAAATGTGGCGGTGTTTTAAGGGTCTTTGTTTTTTCTGTGATTGGACGAGTGCTCGCGCTTTTGAGTGTGCTCAGAGTGTGTAAGCGAGCGTGTGTGAGCGAGAGATAATAACCATATTTAACATCTTATGACATTCCAATTTCATACATGTCGTCAGAGCAACGCATTGAAAAACAAGACACTGCTACATTTTTCACAGGTTCCGCTTTGCTCTCTCGCTCCCTTGCTCCCTCGCATATTTTCATGTCTCCCACGTTCTTCTCGCCTCTCTTTTTCTCTCTCTCTCTCCCTCTGTCTCCTCTCTCTGTCCGTCTGCTTGTCTTTCGCACTCAGCAGCTGCCGTGTCCATACTGTACAGTGTGTGCTATTTCTGAATGAAGCCTTCTTCTCGTGCAGCCAGCCTGTGAGCTTCGCTGAAGCCAGACCACAACTAGCTGACTGTGGCTGAACGGTGGCCATGCTCATACACAGAGAAAGCCCAGAGTTGGCACCTGAAAGAGAGAGAGAAACAGAGAGAAAGAGATGAGACAGAAAAACATACAGTGGCACAGTAGAGGTTATTGTAGCTAAAGATGTTCTTTGGCTTGAAAACAAAGAGCAGATTCAGATTGGCTTTAGCTATTTTTCCCTTTTTTTCTTTTGAAGACGTGCACGTAGTCTTTGAAATATTGCTCAGCCCATATTATATGACTATAAAGCTGGGAACTGGGAATCCTACAGTATATCTCTGAATGACTTATTATAGCCTAGAGTCCTGTGATCATGAGTGAATGGCCAACTGCCAAAAGAACAGGGAGCAATGCACTGCCATCAACAAATGAGGAAATTAAACAATCTAATCAGAAAATCATGATTGTTCAAGTCCCCTTTAATACAAATCATTTTTTTTTTAGTGTAGCCAATTAAATAAGCAACATTTTATTGATTAAAACCACCTCTCTCTTCTCCTCCCTCTTCCCCCCCACTTTTTTTGTTGATCCCATTTTTTTTGCCAGGACTGTCCTCGCCTGGTTCACTTAAGAAGCCGGGGAAGTTTGATTTCAACGCCCTGACTTCCCAGACGAGGTCCCCCCGCATGGCGTTCACACACCACCCGCTGCCTGTGCTGGCAGGAGTGAGACCAGGTGAGAGCGCTGCCATGAACCCAACAACTCCAATCCCCCCTTTTATAATCTGAAAAAGAGAGAGAAGGAAAGGGAGTGTCAAACTTGATCCTAGATTGTCATATTTACACCTCCAAACTCCTCTGGAAACAAACAAAATAAATTCTGCAAAAATGTGCCTGGAAATGATGAAAATTCCAAATGTACTTGCTGAGAAGGCAAAATAAAACTTTAAAATCCTGCAGTTGCAACTGCTGGGAATCAATATGCCCGCAGAGTTTCACCTGTTCAGTGTTACTGCTACCATCATGGCTTGGCATAAATTTCTCTCTCTCTCTCTTTCAGCCTCTCTCCATCCATCCACGTTTACCACCATCTTTGTGCCTATGTGTTTTTAATATTGTCATTGCATGGTACCATTGCTGCATCCATGCCGTTGTGACTGATTTGCCTCATATCTTACTTGCTTCATGCATCCATCGTAATGTTTTTACAGATCTGTTCTTGCATTGAATCTGACAAAGCTGTTTATTCTCATGTACTGAACTTGACTGGTTGTATTAATGTACCAGACCACACTTTGATTTATATTGTAATAGGACTGTACATTGCATTTAGACACAACATCTCACTATGTTTGTTTTTTTACGTAATGTGCTTTTTTGAGATTATGGAGCAAATACACATTTGAAAAGGAGTAAGTAACAGGGATGTGGGTCCATGCAGTTGCACAGACGTCAACTGTAGTTTATAAAATTCTTAAAGTAACATCCTGTTTTCAAGGCCCTGATTCATTCGTTGTCCTCGTAAGAGCTTTTCGGTCCTATAGGATAACCGACATGGTTTCTCCATCTCCAGTCGGAGAATTCCCAAAGTCTCCAGGATCTCAAGTTTGCCAACAAGTCCCTGTAGGCTCGTCTCACTTTTCAAAGGAATAAATATGTCCTCCTCTATCTATCTCTCCCTCTCATTCCATTTGTCTCTCAAAGGGATGGTTTGGGCCTCAGCCAAACCAGACCTACCACGTAAAGGTCATTTGGACTCATTGCCCTCCATGTTGAAACGTATTGAATTTTATCATGGTGCTCCCCACAGTATATTTAGAAAATATAGTGCAGGCCAGATCGCTCACCATTAAGCCATGTTGTTTATCTGCACCGAGCAGTCTTATAGCCTCTAGAGAATCCAAAGCACCAGATTGAATTTTGCATTTGAATTGATTTCTAAATTTTGCTCCTCTGTTTTTGTGTGTGAGTTGAAGAGGTGTGAGGGACTGGCTCAGGTTTCTTTGTTCCCCCAACTAACTTCTCACACTCTGAAACTGTGTGCGTAGACTGTTGGCTAAGAGGTTTTCATGTAACAGAGAGGCTGTAATGAGACAGTGTTTAGAGATTGTGTATGGGTGCGTTTGTGCACGTACACATAGATACACACATGCGCGCATGTGTAAATTTACACTCTTGTGGAGGACTCTCTGTGCTAAAATGGCTGCCATCCAAATGGAATGTCCCTCGGAGGCCTTGGTTCTATAAAGAGACTGGAGGATGATGGGAGGGAGAGAGGGAGGGAGGAAGAGAGGGATGAAAAGAGAAATGGGGGTAGACAGAGAGGGGGAAGAAGCAGTTAGCAATCATGGCTTGCCTTGGATGGACTGGAGCTGTTAGCTCTTGTTGTATAGGTCTAGTGAGTGTTTGTGTTCAGGGGTAAGGACTGGATGGTTTATGTCCTGTTTTTGGCTCCGGACTGATGTGGAGGGCTGCCAGATTGACTGTTGTCTGATTATACCAGTCTGGAGTGTCCGCCATTGTGACGGTGACTACACACACACACACACACACACACCAATATACATACAAAGACACATGAAAGCTGCACCAGTCATAGCAACACATCCATTCAGACAGACTGCAAAAATACATACGGACACAGAAACGCACAAAATTCATTTCCACACAAAGACACAGCAGACACACAATAAACACAAAAGGATATGCAAGAAAACACCAAACAGAAAGTTTGTACAAACAGGCACTGACACACTCTGTGAGGAGAGCATACACAAGAGATAGTAGGTGACAGACATAATCACAGATGCTTGTTCGCCAGGCTCCCCTCACCTAGCAGCTTGCCTCTTTAGTTTGGTGTGCCAAATTGCCAAAGCCATAGAATCTCAGCAGAAGACAGACAGTGGAGCCTAGTGTGTGTGTGTGTGGTTGTGTGTGTGTGTGTGTGTGTGTGTGTGTGGTTGGCTGGCTGGCTGGCTGGCTGACTAATGTCTCCGGGAGGCGTTTTGTGGTCGGTTGGGAGCGGAGGGGAGATTCTCTCTCAAGCTTCAAACTACTGGGCAGAACCGCACAGCAAGGATATGCTGCTGATTGATTACACATCACCGACAAGCAATAAAACAAAAGTGGAAAAACCCTGTGTGTGTGTGTGTGTGTGTGTGTGTGTGTGTGTGTGTGTGTGTGTGTGTGTGTGTGTGTGTGTGTGTGTGTGTGTG
>CAEMYA010000032.1:1793741-1805716 GCA_903131615.1 Diplodus sargus
ACCTGACCCACAACCCCCACCCCTCCACCCACCACCACCACCACCACCCCACCCGCAGCGCCATGCTAACCAGGGTCCAGACTGTGACCACAGCCGCACGCCTGCCTGTCGCCACACTCTGCCACTTCGTTCGCTCAGCCCTGAGCCTCTTTTCATTTCTGATTGGCCAATCATTGGTGACACCATGTGATGGTGTGACATATATGCACTAAGTGGCTGGTCTTTGTTTACCTGTCAAAGTATCAGGGCGTCCTGCTGTGGGAGAAGCGATAGCCATGAGGCGAGTACAAGCGAGTGAACACACGACAGACAGTCATAACACTAACTCTACATGTGCTCGTTCGTCCCCCTCACCTATGCACTATTAATTTTAATAAGGGATGAACAGTATTGCACATCGATGGTCAGATGAGCGATCAGAGAAGTGAGTGGAGGCTGGCTACTGCTGCAGGGATGAGGCTGTGCTAACATTCAGGTCTAGGCCCTGAAACATGCAGCGCACATACGGTCACACTCTCACACACACACGCACGCTTGCATACAGCACATACAGACCATCTTCTCCAGAACAGTCGGTCACACAACCACTCATTATATCATTTGTTATTATTCATAGACATGGAATTTAATTTACAGTAATGCACACGCAGCATCAGCTTCATATTATTAGCTTTCATTTTGTTTGTAGGTGTTTTCTTGCGATATTTTTTTTTCTTTTTTGGCCAGATTTGGTTTTGGTTTTTGTCTCACTTGGATTGTTTTAATCTTCTCTTGCATGCCACAACACTTTTTTTTTCTTTAGTTTGCAGTATGGCGCTAAAATTTCAGTGAAACAGTAATAGCAGTTTCTCAAATCTCTCACGTATGGACAGCACAGTAACAACAGCTCATCACATGCATTGCATTGCTTTACCCTGTATCCCCTAGTCCAGTCACAGAAAACCCCAGAGGACTACACACAGACACCCACACACATGCGCACACAGACACACACATAAAATGCACACTAACACCACCAACAACCTGACATAAAATTATAAAGGGAAGCCTTTATATTTGGTTCTCCAAACTGCCTTTGTTAATGGTTTTTCATTCACTTAAGATTTGTCTTTTTAATTTGAGATATTTTTTCTATGTAAATGTTCACATTGAAATTGCTCTCGGTATTATTTTCATCATGACACAATCCAACAAAAGCCGACCTCACAAAATAACTGGACTGCCTAGCTGTTGGTTCTGTTTTGCAGGGATAGTAAACAGGGCTGAGGCCCCGTTCTCAGCCTCTCTAGTAACATTAGCTCTATGTACTAAAACCATATATCAAGACTATAACAGTATATGAAAGTGCCTCTGTATTCCCTTAATGCAATTAGTAATAAACTTGACTTCAGGTTCTCTTCCCACATATAAGCTAAAGCTACAGGGAATGGTAGCGATGGTGCATGTGGAAACCATTGGCCTAGGACAGATCTTTATAGAGGACTGCAAACCTTTTTGTAAAGACAGAGAGAGAGAGATCTTATACATATATATTTATGATATATGCTCCTTTTTAACTTTTACTACACAAGCTGGTTGGCAGTCTAGTTATTTTCTGAACTCTCACCTCCCCCCTCCCCCCCCCCACAACCCGTTTTCAGTAACATCACCTCACTGTTACCAGTACGGAGCAAACGACACACGCCATCGCCATCTGCAGCGCAGCATTATGATATCTAGATGATCATGTCAAAAATCGACAGTAGGTTTGAAGAAAAAAAAAAGTGTTTGTTTTTTGATGGAAAGTATTATTATTGAAAAATATGTGTCGATTGAGCCACGTGCAATGCATTGGGTAGATCATTGTGTTTGTCTGTTAGAGATTTTTAAGAAAGCTAAGAGAAAAGAGAAAAAAAATGTATTTGTTTCAAGTCCGTAAGCTCCGGGACTCTAAACTAGAGGGCCATGAAAAATCCTAGTCTTTGTAAGTTGGGGGTTATTTGTTTTTATTTCCTTTGTCTCTTTTTTAATGTTTTATGTGTAATCAGTTGTTTATAAAAATGTGGGAGGGCTGAAGGAAAAAAAATTCTACACAACTTGAGAGAAAAAAAATTCTCTATCATCAGATGAAAACTGGTGCTTTAACACTATAAAGTACATTCAGAATTATTGTAAATGAATGGTAATGAACAAAAATAACAGACCATTAAGGAAACAGCATTATTCCTCTCTCTATTTTTATTCTTCTTCTATTTGTATTGAGTGGGGGGGAGAGGTTCCTATTCCTTAAGGTTGTGACACAAAAGGCATTTTGGTTCAACCTTTAGAAAAACAAAAAAAAGTAAAACAATCAAACCCATAATGTCAAGCCAGAGAAACCCTTCAGATAACTTACCCACGCACTGCCTGAAACTCACCAGCAAACAAACAAAAAACAAACCCTCCCAATTTTACTCATTTTTATCACACACGTTCGGCATTAAATACACAACAAGTTTCTCCCTGTTCTGCGGGAGATGCTTCACATCCAGAAAACCTTTTCTTCCCATGATCATGTCAACTTGTTTCCGACTCTGGAGCTGGATCAAATTCAGCAGGTTGTGTTGAGACCCACATGCAATGGAAAGAGTATTAGCTTCTGTCTCCTGCACAGATAACGGAAGTAGAAAAAAGGGGCGAAAATATGAACCATTTATGAAACAGGCAGCAAGGTGAGCCTCTCCCCTGTTCCACCCCCTCCTCTGTAAATTACTCTTATAGTGCTTGTGCTGTAGTGTATAGTTTCCCAGCAGTTAAAGGTTGTCCCTTAAAAGTGCCTTTTGTTCACAGACTCCATTTTGTAATCCAGATCGCCCCCCTTTTTTTTCGAAGCGGCTCGAGGTAGCAGGTTGCCCCTGAGCGCCACGAGGAGGCAAAAGTTTGCCACCTGTTCAGCTCTCGGGGACAACTTAGTTTTTCCCTCCGCCTTCGAAAATGAATCCCCTCCATTGTACCTCCCCTATATCCTCTCTTCCTTTTCAAAGCCGTATATATATACATATATATATATATAGTACAAAAGGAAACTGGTGTGAATTAGTTCTTTACTTTTTATTGATAAATGATGACAAAAAAAAAAACTTTTCGAAAAGGCAAAAAAACTTGTTCTCGTTCAGCTCTTGCTTTTTTCTTCTTCCCCTCTGTCTCCACTGTCTGTTTTCTCTTAGACACTGGAGTAGTCTGTAACTGTGTGTCCGTCACTCTCTGTCAATCTCTCTCTCTCTCTCGCTCTCTCTCTCTCTCTCGCTCTCTCTCTCTCTTTCTCTTCCTCTCTCTCTCTCTCCTGCCCTCTCCGCTGTTGGGAGGGTGAAAAAAAAAATTGCCGAGAAACTTTTTGTCTGAGCAGAATGCAGTTAGCTCACATGTTATTCTTGTCTGTATGCTTCACATTGTATTACCATACCCATCTTCTTCAGCTTCTCCATTCAACAGCTAATGTAAGTGAACAAATTACGCTGACGGGCTTTTGGGGGTGTCCTTTGGGTGGGTTAGGAAGGGACGACAGGGGTTCAGGGGTTTGGGGTTGAAGAGGTTTTTACGGAGAAGACTGACGGGGTCGAGAGGGCTGGATGAACTGCTTTGGGATGTTGGAAAAGGGGCTGCTTTGACGAGGAAAAGAGTTTGCTCTTCTTGTTTTAGCTATTTATTTTTTGGCTTTGTTTTATTCCCACACCACCCACCCACTTTTTTTTGTTTCCTTTTAATTTGGATTTCTTTTTTTCTTTTCTTTTTTTTTGCTATCAGGGTATGCTGTCGTTTAGGCTCTCTTTGGGGAAGCCTTGGACTGTAAATGAAAGCTACAAGCACCTTATAACCGGACTTGTCCTGCACGAGGCTGAAAAGAGGGGGGTTGCATTTCCAGGACATATCCCACATTCACTCAAATCTCTCAAAGTGAAGTATTATTGTTCACGGCGGGTCTCACACAGTGAAACCCTCAGCAGTATTAGCCATTTACAACACACCAACCAGATAGACTGAAAAGCCAGCATGAACCTGATCTCTCCGATTTGTGAGGATTCAGGGAAGTCCCTCCATTTTTTTCTCCTCTTACCACCTCATGCTGGACTGCTCCGTGTCTTTTGTTCTGTTGTTCATTTTGTTCTTTATCTTCTTAAGCGTGTATGGTTATTGGTGTAATAAGGCAGCACCCTTAGGCCCCCTGACTCCCAGCTCTTCTACGCCTCCGTCTACGCCCTCAGTGCAGCACCACTTCTTTGTGAGAACACCCCCAGAGCTCTAGGTGAAATGCATGTGTTAATTACAGTTTCTTTTCCATAAGAAGAAAAACACAGTTTGAGAAGAGCAGCACCTGATTGAATAAAAAGGATGTTCTTGACTGTACCTTCTTGCTGTGCCATGTCTTTCTTTCTATGAACCGGTGGCTCGAAGAAATCGGCTTCTTGTCTTAAAATGTGTCCAATTATTTTATAAATCATTCTGATCACATCAGATCCTCTTTGAGCTGTCATATTGAAGGTTGGTGCCGTCTATGTGCTGTTTCCAGCTCTTCATCCTAAGTGAACCTGGAACGTATACACAGGGGTAAGAGGATGTGTAACTGTGTTACTAGAGTAGTTTTTCAGATAATAACTAAATAAAAATGATATCATTTCAAAGTTGCAGTTTACATCCATGTCTGTCTAGATATGTATGTGGTAAAGACAGAAAAAAAATAAGGTATTAAGTGTATTTTCTGGCAAATTTGAAGTTGTCAGTATCTTGTCATCCGGTGAGAAACATGCTGTCTTTACTTTGAGACTTTATCTACAGACGATTGATAGAGAGCTTCATTTGCAACAGAGCTTGTGTTGGAAAACAGCTGTGTGTCTATTAGTGTGTAAGTTCATTGAGAGAAACAAAGAAAACGATTCACATTCTTTGTAAGTGTTCACACGTTTGGCCAATTAAGCTGATTCTGATGGAACACTAAGAAGCTGCTTCTAAAACGTAAATGCTTCACTCACATGTTCAACCCAGCAGCACAGAAGATCTCTACAACGTGCATTCAAGATCAGTGTCACCAATTCAGTATCCAACCAAATGTGAAATACGGTCACCGTCTCCTCTTCTGCTCCTGAGTTATGGGATTGAAGTACGGCAAGGGAGGGGATTTTTTGCAGAACATTGTGATGTCATGGTGAAGTTGACCTTTGACCTTTTCGATCTAAACCATCATCACTACGTCATTTTATCTTAAATGTGATTTGCAGAGTCACAGTGACCGAATCTGTTCATTCTTGAGTTCAAGTGAAGTTTTCGGCAAATTTGAAGAAACTCCCTCAAGGTGTTCCTGAGATATAAAATTTCAATCCGTCCAGTAATTTGGTTTATGACAGATAATTAGCCATTCCCATCTGCCTCAGGTGCACTTACACTTTAGTGTGTATTTGCAAATATTAAAATACTTCTGAATTAAACTCAGGTAAACGTATATATAACTGCTCCACATCAACATGTTAGCGTCGTCATTGTGAGCATGTTGGCACCGTCCCGCCTAAGAAATACAACCTTACAGAGGCATTGCTGCAGACTTTTAGTTAAATCTTACATTTACATAATTTTTAACATAACAATGTGTCTATACAAACTGTCCTTTAAGCAGTAACGCAAAGAAACAGAGTGTGCAAAGCAGGATCGAGTTTAATTTTGAAATCATTGTGAGAAGTGAAAAAAAACACTCAATGTTCATTTAAATAAACACAATCAAATGATATTGTACATTAAATTTAAGTTCTCTAAGCTTAAATAATACGCTTTAAATAAAAGGGTGCCACAATTTAGTATTGGACATAATAAAAAAAAACAGATCAGTTAAAATATTTTCCTGTCCGGTAGATGTGTCCTTGCTTTTTAAAGTTATATATAAAGTTAAACAGTGGCAACAACAACAGGTCGGAAGGCACATCACTAAAATTTTAAGTCACTGAAATGTCTAGTTTAAGTTCAGTTTGGTCAAAGGCACTATATAAAGTATATGGCTAAAATATGTATGAAAAAAGCAAAGCTCTAACTGACCAATTCAGCTGTGACAAATGACGATGATGATGATGATGACGATGATGATGATGACTGAAGGCTGAATGATTATCAAAAGGTTTTTGACCTGAACATAAAGCAATGTGCTCACTTGGGTGTTCCTCAGTTACAGTGTCTCAGTACAATTCACAACACAATTTCCAAGCACTGCTTATTGATAACTGAACGAACTAGTGACTAAAGTGCTTCAGGGCGATCAATCCTCTCCATCTGAACCGCTGCTTCAACTCGCGGCTCTGTTATCTTGAGACAGAGAGAGAAACAGCAGTTACTTCTGATGTTTTATGTGATCTGATGTGATTTGCAAAGTGAAAAAAGAGCATCTGTTTAATCTACCTGTAGAACAGGAGATGTCTGTGGTGCAGGTTCAGTTTCCTGCACTGGACCGGATTTCTCCCCGCTATCGTACGGACTGTCTTCTGGCCCTTCTGACGCTGGAAACAAAGATCCATTTTCTGCTGGGGGCGGTGATGTAGCTGGTGCGTCCTGGATGTTGGAGATTTCTCAGTGAGATCTTTTAGAAGTCTCACACCAACATTATTCCAGACTGTGGAGGACACACTTACCTGCTGAGTCTCTGGTGGGGGACTTGTCTCTTGGACAGGAGGGGTTCGAAATGGAATTGCAGCATGTGCAGGCTGCGGCAAAGGACTTTTCCTACTTCGCTGCCTCACCTGGGTTGGATGAGGTGGTGGTGGTGGTGGTGCAGAAATGGGATTCTAAATCAATGAAGGTTGACATTAGGGAAAGACAAAGTCACTTTGTGTCAAAGCTGGGCCCTAATCCACTTCTCTGACAGTGACTGTTCTGATTGGTATATGGTATTGTGGTTGTCAGGGCTGTGGCTATACAAAGACACTGTAATATTTCTTGAAATTGGAGGGATTAATGACAACATAAGGAATAGTTTTACATTCTGCAATTAGATTTATTTCAAAAATGCTGCTAGGTTTTTAAGGATGATTAGCAGAGTGTGACCGAAGCTGGACTTTTAGGTCCGATACCAATATTTAAAATTAAAGAAATTTGGATATCGGTATGGCAACCAATATTTTTTTCTTTGTTTAATTACATCAGCTGATGGGATTTTGAACAAACTATAAGCTCAATGATCTAAGGTGACAGTGTGAGTGATATAGGTCTTGTTGACCATCCCCCCACAGGGACAGTAAAGTCTTCCTGGTCTCTACTCTACTATAGTCTCATATCACATTAACAATGTGGTATATATTGCCCAGCCCCACTATAACTGCTGTGCCGTCTCCACATGTGGATAAACATTTCAAGAAAAGGTGACTGACAGAATTGAAATAAATCCAAAATAAAAATACTCATGCACTGCCTGGTGCCAGCTCATAACGCAGGAATACGCTACAAATTATGTATCTATTTTTGTTTCTGAATGCTCAGAAAATACAACAGAAAAAAACTGTAGCTGTACTAAGGGAATTTGACCTCATGACCTCAGTATATCTATGGCGTCTGCTACTACGATATGTGTGACTTTGGAGCCTCCACGAGGTAAACAAATAAATAAATAAATAAATAAAAACACACCCATTTCATTCTACACCGCAGCCGTTAGCAAGTTAGCTATGCCAAGTATAATAGCAGCAAAGGTTTCCTGTGGCGCTCTACATAGTAATTCATATCACCTATAAATGACATACATTATTGTATTACAGTAATATTCATGACATTGTTTGACTGTAAAGTTTCCACTGCTGACCAGACCATGCGCTAAGTTACTGCTTCTCTTACCATTTCTGACTCCTCGGCTCTCTCTTAACTCAGAAACCAGCACGGGAAGGAACTGGAACCGGAGAACAATCAAAACACAAATCAATAAAAAAATAAATAAAAGTTTGTTTCCTTCACCGACAACGTAAAAAAACAATTAAAGAAGCAGCAATAACAGTTCACCCACAGGAAACATCCTTTCTAACGGATTCTGTTCCTGAATCAACCACTTCCGGAAGAGTTTGTGATCCTTCAGAGTTAAGCACGATATTTGATAAATCTATCTATCTATTTTTATTATTATTATTATTATTATTATTATTATTAGTATTATTATTATTATTCATATGCACAATGATAAAACAGAATTATATTTCATAATACAAAGGCAAATATTTGTGCAGGAGAGAAAAAGAAGCCCAAAGGGCTTACATAAAATCCTCCCCCTCAATACAAAAATCACTAAAACAGATTAACTAATAAATCTATCTATCTATCTGTCTGTCTGTCTGTCTGTCTGTCTACTGTATCTGGGTGGAGGAATTTCAGAGCAGACTTGAGCCTTTGTAATAAGTGAATGTTAACATTTCTTGTGGAAAAGTCACCAAGCACAGTTAAATGTAGGGATATCCTGATCCTGACCATCTGTAAACAAAAGCCATTAAACAAATATCCCTCAGTTTACAGATACACATGATATTGAGCCTAAATAATTTTATTCAAATACGTTTAAATTAGTAACGCTGAATGGGTCTGTCTTTGACCGTTTCCTATGATGTTAACATTGTGATGTGTGTGTATGTTTTTGTATAAATACCATGGGACAATGTAAGCATCTTAATCGTAATAATAGTAATAATAATTCATGCTTTAATTCTGAAAGTACAAAAGCGGAAGTGTAGTGTTTTGCAGACTTCCCAATGACGATCTTCCGGTTGTGTTTTTAGTAAACACAAGAAGCCAGCCTTAAAGTAGACACACACACACACACACACACACACACACAAAAAAAACACGTCGTTGTAATCCTTGTCACCAGTTGTTTAACCAGCCATATTGTAACTCAGCAGTGGACTTTTATTCCGTCGAAAGGAGGCCGTCGCTGCCTCCGTCGATTTACCTTCACGCTCTCCACGGAATGACGACAAACTATCAGCTAACTAGCTAAGATAACTACCGTTGAATAGTCCAAACGATAGCTTGTTAGCTTAGCTCCTGCTGACGGTTGCTGGGTGTCTACCACCCTCTGAACGAAGTGGACACTCTCATGGTGGTCTCAGTTCAATGGGGAACTGTCTGTTTTCACATGGAGCGGATGACCTGTCGCTGCTGAACGAGTCCGAGGGGGGCAGCCTGCCCGGAGAGCCTCCCCCGCCCTACCAGGTGAGCTGCTGGGGCTCGAGTGAAACACACCCCGGTAGTTTGCACATGTCAACTAAATCCTTTTGATCGTTTGCTATAACATGTCCTACAGTTAGCTGTCAGTACTGTTGCACACATATTCAGCATCGAAAGAGCAAAAGCCGTGGAAGGTGATGTTCATTCAGTTTGGGAATTGTAAAGCTGGAGCAGCTGGCAGAGACGTGGTCACACTGTGCTGCACATAACAGCAATAACTATAACAGCAAACTTTAATATCAGCTATAGTTAAAATTTCAGGAGATCCAAAAAGCCCAGGTAATCCTAACCCTAGATGTAGATTAATTTCTTGGATGATTGAGTTATAGTTTTCAGTACAAAATGACAGAAAACGGTGAAAATGTTTAATTTAAAGCCCAAAATGACTTCCTCAAAGTTTTGTCCACCACCCTAAGATGTTCAGTTTACTGTCACGTGGAATGTAAAAAAAAATTCACATTTAAGAAGCTTGGATCGAAGGGGAAAAAAAATTAAATTAATTAAGATTAATCAATTTTAGTGACTCAAATACACAGACTTAAAGTTTCAGTGTGAAGGCATCTACTGTTGTTGTGGTAGATTGTAACAAACATTAGGGAATTCTGGAATGGCTGACGTTGTGAAAGAGGGCCTGCTCCCTCTGTAGATGTATGTTTGTAAGAAAAACACAAAGGTTCCTTGTTTCAGATGCCAATAGATCTTCCCAAATTCTGCACACTGGACGTTTAAACAGTTATTTTACTGCAAATTATTCTGGCTCTAATTCAAAGAGAATACAGGCATATCTTTAATCTTCCCGTCCGAGAAGACTTGCTTCATAGTTGTCTTCTGTTTCTTCTTCTCCAGGAACGTACCCAGCCGCTGCCAGTGTACCATCCCAACCCAGGCGAGAGCCGTCTGGCTTACCAGCTTACCGAGGAGGAGCAGATTCGCATCGCCCAGCGAATCGGTCTCATCCAGCACCTGCCCAAAGGTATCTTCGACCCGGGCTCCGACCCCTCCAACAAGAAAGTGAAAGAGTGAGTATAAAATAGAAAAAAACTTATCAGCCTGTTTGTTTAATGTTTTGTTTCTCTTTTTCTTTCTTTCTTTTTTGTTTTGCATCTTGTTTTGAAGGAACACAATGGGCTGGGTTCATTTTAGTTCCATTTTTAGATAAAGCTGTTGAATCTTCGGATGATCAAAGTAGGATGCATAAGTTCGATTTTTTTTTTTCATTCTTGTAGAAATGTTTTTCGCGTTATATTGTGCCATGTGTTTTCGAAAATGTAACACAGATTGGCCTAAACTTATTACACAAACATTATTTTTATACTTACATTTTAAGTACTTCCTGTCTCTCCCCTCCAGGTGTGTGATCTGCATGATGGATTTCGAGTACAGCGATCCCATTCGGTTCTTGCCCTGCCTTCACATCTACCACGTAGACTGCATTGACCCCTGGCTGATGCGCTCCTTTACCTGCCCCTCCTGCATGGAGCCGGTGGACGCGGCCCTGCTGTCCACTTACGAAACCAACTGAGCAGCCCCCTGACGGGATGGTCGCTCCTGCCTAAATGTAACTGCACCTTTTTAGCCGAAACTGTCCTCGCTGTTCAAACAGGTAGCCAAGGTGACGTTATGCAGATGTTTGGAGGGTGTTTTGGGATGCAGGCAGATGTTGATGCTCCTACAGTGCATTGATTAGGTCAGGACCTCATTTGGGCTTTGGAAAAGTCTTTTGCCTTTTACAGTAGGACAACGTGCCAAATCAAGCTAGATGAAGAATATGGAGAGCTGTACACGTAGCAAAATATTACTGCAAAGTAATGTCACTTTTGTATGACTGATAGTCTGTTTGAATTTGTGTTTTCTATGGTAATTAGATGCATGTCACTAATGTAATTTACTTCCCCTTTCAAGACGTCATGTGCAATAATCTATATCAATGGAGAAAACGCAGGAGATTTGTCCTGGCATCGTAGTTTGTCAGAAAATCCAGTGATAACCTGAAGTGAAGTTTCTGTGTTTTTTTTTTTTTAAACCCATGGCCATGAATGTCACAGAAACACAGGCCTTTCTTTATGCAATGCAACCATCAAAAGCACAGAAAAAAAATCTTCCCTGAACAAAGATAGGTTGTGAGGTCCCCATTCATGTCTACGCCATGAGATGAGATGGTGTCATTTCAGCTTGGAAGATATTTGAAGATATTTAATTTGATTAGGGTCGTGTTGTCTTTACTGTAGTTTTTTCCTTTGACGCTGCTTTTGTTAGTGTGGATCTGTTTTTTGTTTTGCCTTTCCTTTGCTTCGCCTCAAATGTTTGCTCTCTGTTTTGTTTTAAAAATCAACCCGCCATGTGTCTTATCATTGTTTACTGTCAGTAACATTTACAAAGACAGAATAAGCCGTGCAATCCCCCTTAAAGCACCTTGGGATACCCCTCATCTGGCACTCTGTAGCTTGTCAGTTTGGTAGATAATTGTGAGTATTGATGTGCGTGTATGTGTGTGTGTTTTTTGACAGGATGGTGGGTAGAGATTGAAATGTTGAGGTAACATTGTGAATTAACCCTGTCAGTTGTAAGCCTTGTCGTAGTTGCCTCTCTTTTTCTAGTTTGAACCTGTTTCGTTTTGTGTTGTTGGCCTTCTCACGGCAAGTGATGCATTTCCGGAGCTCCTGGGTCTGGTTGAACAAAATACTCTTGGTATTAGGTGTGTGATATCTGTAGAAAGGAATGTATCTTGAATGTAAAGCATTTCTTCAGCTTTTAAAGATTTAGAGGTGACAATAAGAGGA
>CAEMYA010000032.1:1805753-1835899 GCA_903131615.1 Diplodus sargus
TGGCATAACTTTTGGGTTTTTTTTTTAGTTGTCATCTAGGGGGAGACAGATACCAGCACTGCACTGATTTGTGTCACTATGAAATAGGCCTAGGATGAAGCCAGAACACTGCTCTGGCTGCTGTTAACAATCATTTTTGTCTTTTTAATTTATGGTGTGTGCCACCGGTGCACGTTTTAGGAAAATCTTAAAACCACAATAAAAGTGGATACCAAATTTTAAGTATGATGTGTTGTCTCTTGCTCTTCTCAACTCCATTCTCTCTAACTCTGTTCCTCCAGAACCTCCAGGCTCTGCCCATCTCTTTCAGAGTTTGCCAGCTCTGCCTTTGGAGCTAACATGGTCGCTTGTTAATCCAAAACACCACCATCTGTCCCTCCGCTATGGTCTGTTAGTTGACTTAACCTCACAGAAAGCCATATTATATGTCTGGTATTTGCATAAATGTTCAGCGTCTTAACGTGGGCTCTTAAAGGGATTGACTCACTTTTGGAGCCAGCCTCGAGTGGCCATTCAGGGAACTGCAGTTATTGGTATTCTGCATTTGCTTCATTTTTCAGCTCTGGAGGCTGCCACTTGATTTAAGCTGAAGAGGTCACTTTGGCAAAAAGGCTTAAGTATTGGGTATAGTGTACTAGTTGACTTCCCTTTGTTTTAAGAGATGAATTAAAAAAACAATAGTAAATAGTATTGGCTGACAACGAGAAGGAGAAAATAATCCTGCATGTTCAAGATGGTTTAGCAGCAATTGTGTTTATTAATTGCGCAATCACACTGACTGGAATCTCTCCGAGTGTTTAACCGGGAAACATGATGACAAACACCGAGGTCCAGATGAACAGCCGGCACATGCTCGCGTGCCAGAACAACATGTCAGCCAGCTGGACCCTGAACATCAGCAGTGTCATTACCATTACCAAGAAAGTATAGAAGGCATGAGCAGTGACAACTACAGCACAGACACATGCTGCCAAAAGACACAAAACTGCCAGAGAAAGAATTGTTTTCTTTTGACAGGATTTTATTTAAAAGTAACATATTTACAGTTGTGAGGGGACACATATTGCACATTTTAATGCACCGTGGAGAGCAGTGTTAGACAGAAAATCATTACGTCTTTCATGAGGGCATATTGTAAATGGCTCTCTGTTAAATTACAAAAAATATTACAAAGTATTTTATCACAAACCATTAAAATCTTACAAATGCATCAGGTGAGAGTCATTAATGATCTTTCGGTACAAAATCAAAGATCTTACAGTCTTTTTAAGGTCGAGCTAGGAGGATATAGTGTCATCTAGTGGTGAGTTTGCAGACAGAAATTGGTTCTGAGTATCAGGTGTTGGCAAACTAATGGAAACATAATTATGAATCTCTGCCAGTAGATTCCCCTGAATCCTTCACACTGGACCATTTAAAGCAAATACATAGTATTTCTTGTTGTGCTGCTTTTCTAAAAAGCGTAGATTCCCATACTGACTGTCGCCAGAGCCACAAAAAGTCCTACAACCATCCTGAATAATGGAATAGTTTTGTTAAGGCTCCCGTTGATCTGGAGCATCTGAACTGGTTTGGAGTGCGTCGAACAATTCTGCAACGTATCTTCAGTGACACTCAGCATTTTCTGCAAATCATCAAAGACCTGTAAAACAAAGAACATCAGTCAACTGCTTCGGGCTTAAAACAAGACATGAATCCTCAATATGAAATTTCTGTTTCTCTCGCTCTGTACCTGAATGTTGAACTCGAACGCTCTGACAGCCTCCTCCAGCACGCCATTCCTCTCCTCCTCCGTCAGCTCCACGCTGTTCATGCGGCTGCGGTACAGCTGTTTGAACAGGTTTGGGCTGGTCACACCGGGGAAGGCGAAGAACGACAGACCCTCGCCGCTCTTCAGCCCCATGGACTTCTGGGCGATTCGGCCCAGGACCTGCCCTCCAGACAGGTCACCCAGGTACCGGGTGTAAGCATGGGCCAGCAGGAATTCAGGGTTTTCTTTACCAATCTGAAAGAAAAAAAAAGATGAGGGGGTTTTACTTTAGTATCTAACAGCTGTTAAGTGTGAGTGTAATATAAATATGATCCAAAGAAACATACTTGTCTGAGTCTGTGGCAGTATCTTTTGGTGGCTGCAGGGACGACTATCTTCCCTCTCCAGTCCTGGCCGTAGAAGTATTCCAGGTCTTTCTCGATGGCCTCCAGCCTGGCCAGCTCAGCCGGGAAGTAAATAGGTGCGACACCAGGGTGGTTGGAGTTCCTGTCCAGCTCTTCCTCCAAGGCCAGGTAGATCTCGTACAGCGAGCACAGGAGGAGCTGAGGGAGGAGGAAAAAGGAGAGGAGGTGTCAGACAAAAAGATCACAGTAGCATACAAAATGGGATTTAAAAAAAAGGGAGATTATCTGATCAAAATAGATTCAAAATATTGTATTACCTTGTACTGTTGCAGAGTGACTTGTGCCTTTTGGAAGCTCATCATCAGCTCGGTGTTTTCTGCCCTGATGTGGCTCTCCTTTGTCACCTTTTTGATTTGTTCTGACAGATCCCTGCAAAAAAAAACAATAAAAGACATTATAATCACTGCATCAAAGTTGATTTCAGACATTGCTGTGCAGTGCTGGCTCAGGCATGTGTGAGATGACCAAACAGAGCAGACTGGGTATTCAGGATGGTGGTCATTGAAGACACAGAGTCTAATACAGAGCGTTTCAGACAGAAGGGGAATGCTGGGCGACAGCATTGAAATATGAGTACAGCATGTAAACCTATTCTAACCAAAATTTTAAAAATTAAGAAATTGATATGTCCCTCTAAAATCAAGTTCTGACCATAGCTAAAAGTGTGCAGCCAATGACATGAACATAATCTGGGACTCCAAAGTACAGAAGATACACTGTCTATATTGCATCAGCTGTAGATGTTTATCTTCGAACAGCTGATACTTTCACGAGCACAAGCAGAAAGTCAGCACGTACTCTGCTACAAACCTACTTTTGGTTGCTGCAGCACTGAAGCAAATAGGATCATCTGAACTTTAATGTAAATAAGAAGTGTTCTGCAGTTCAGACACGATTAGTCTTAATAATCTTGGTCTGATCATTGCCTTGCCTGGAGGGGAAATGTGGATGGATCTGGAAGACTTTTAGATGTACAGATAGAATAAATCTGAGCAGCTTATTCTTACATGTCAGTCATCTGCTCTGTTGCCATCTGAGTCTTCGTCTCTGTCTCCATAGTGGCCCTGAAAAAAAGGAAGATGTGAGACGTGAGCTTCTGCATGACACAAACCATCTTGCAACATAATAGTGAGATTCAAGAGGTATCAAATGTCAGAAAGAGGTGATGAAGATTGTGTGACAAAAACAGCCATGAATATATTGTGTTTCACTCACCAGTGAGGATGGAGTTCTGCAGGTTTGGGGTATATCCACAGCCGTTAACTGCTCTCTCTGGATGTCCTGGACAGTTTGTGCTCTGTGTTCCAACAGTCTTCTCCCTTTTTATACGATCCTCCTCTGTCTCCTCCCTCCGTCAGCAGCTGAATGAAAACAGGAACAAAGCGTCACAAAGCCGCGCTAAACATGACCTGGCAACTTCAGCTGTAAAGAAGAAAAAAAATGAGTAGGAGGGACTGAGAGATAACATGATGCAGCAACTATGAGGGCAACTTGGAAAGTTCCTAGGGGAGGGGACAACAGGACTTAGCATGAGTGAGGAAGTTTTTAGTCCTGCCCTGGAGAACAGGAGGGAGGAGGGCCGAGCGCTAAGCATGACCGTGCAGCTTTGGAACTGCAAAGTTGAACAGACAGGAGGAGGAGGAGGAGCTGGTGCTAAACATGACTGTGGGAGTTTGTGAAGAGGGAGGAAGCGGTGAAACAGTGACTAATGGTACAGAAAATAAAACAATCACATGATTGTATCAGCACAGCGCACCAGTGGTTATCAGTTCATTGGAAATGAGAACAAGTTCAACCACGTTTCGAGATGACTGTTGAGTTTCAGTAAGAAAAGAGGAGTAGAACAGACATGTGCATATAATATATAACTGATTTGTAGAAATATGGTGAAACTGTCTATGATTTTGTCCAAGTTGCAACTTTAAGCCAACAATTTGACTTCATTCTATTCTTCCATAAAACAAACAAACCAAGAACTCAGCTTTTAAAATGATAACTATTTGTGCAATGTTCATTCGATTGGCAAGATTAGTATCTTTTTTAAATGGCAATCAAGTCACATCTCACTCAACTGTCGGTGCTGGTGACAAATGGCTCAGTGACGACTTGCGTAAGTGATACTAAAACTGCCGAAAGAACAACACTACAAAGGTATGTGGGCCCCTGAACAGCACATCCACTGGCAGAGACGTGGGCGACTCATTGTGACTTGGACTCAGGTCACACTGCTGTCATGACTTGCAACTGACTTGACAGAATATAAAGACTCATGACTTGACTTGAGACACGACGACTCGAATGACTGGCCTGTGCTCCTTTTAGGTTTTCAGTGTTTAACTGTTGAAAAGTGATGAGGGGGGTAAATTTTGCTTTTTGATTCAGAAGGAATTAAGAATTTATAGTTACTTTAATAGGTTAGATACATTTGCCAATGATATCATTGTGACACAGGTACTAATACCTCGCCTTCTGTCTTTATAAAGACCTCACACTGCAGGTAAGACTTCAGTATTTTAGATGGGGAAAAGGTGACTCGACTTGCCATAACTAAGGAGCTGGATTAAAGGCAGGGAAGGTGATTCTGGAGAAAGATAGGTGATTGTTGATTCTTATTCCAAGGTCATCAAATGCCGAAGCTTTGGGTTAGAATTTTGTCGATGATCTGGCATTGAGACTCAACAATCAAGTATCTTTCTTCAGACTTGCCTTCTGTACCTTTAATTTGACTGGACTTGACCAAGATAAAATGACTTTGGGACTTGCTTGAGAACTTGGACCAAATGACTTAATCACATGTCTGCCCACGTGTGTCTGTTGAGCATCTCATTCTAAAAGCGTGGGCTTTGATATTACTGGTTCCGCTCTTATGTGAAGGCTTTGGCACAGTATGTTCTGCAGGGATCTGTTCTCATTCAGCCACATCAGTGAGTGCAGAAGAGTGCAGGTGCAAATCACTGACTTCTCCTGACTGCTGGCTGAGAAGAAGTTGGAAACAAACGATACAGGGCTGCAAGGCTGTCTGTCTATTTATTAACCTGAGTTTGTTTGGTTTGGGATTTGTCTTTTTGACCACTGGATTCTGTGATTGTTATTTTTTATGAACTGGAAACAAGGGACCAAGCTCAAAACCCCCAAAATATAAATTGCCTACACAAAAGTATATGCAGGGAGTGTCATGGGTGTTAAAACTCCCATTATGTAATTTTATGTGATACATGTGTAACAGAGCTCAGTCGGGGAGACATAACAATCGGTCACCTATTAAATCAGCTGATTCTCCTCAAGCTTAACATGAATCAGCAGTACTCAGGCGGAGAGGCAGGAGGGAGAGGCAGACAGAGGTGCCAAACGTGAGTCAGCAGCTTTTTTTCTTCTCACGGTCCAGACAGACCTAGTGACCGACATGAGAGACGTTCACTCAAGGCTACTGGTGATAAACATGTCCCGAATTAGAGGTCTTTATTTGGAGTTGTTTGCCGGGCTACATGATAGCATGTTATTCGGTCGACATTGCTGGTGAATTATATGAAATCAAAGCTAGTCTTTAGCCTAGCTAATTGAAGGCATATAAGCTAACTCCAACCATGACTGTAACCTGGCAACATCGACGACAGACGTTGAACTTGCAGCGTGGCTACAAGCTATTAACAGTTTCATCCTTAATTAGCCATGTGTTAATTTGTTTTCGTTAACATGGGGGCAGTTGGAAAGCCTAATATTTGGAGCAAGCAGCCCCAAGTTTTGTTTCGTTTTTCAACGAACGTTATATGAAAGCCAGACTCTCATGTATCCTAGGTAAACCCTGAAACATTGTCTCTTGTTCGATGTTATGCTAAGCTAACATGTCCGTTCTAGCCTAGCACTAGTTAGCTAACTCGGCTCCTCACAATTTTGCTTTCTACGGCTAATGGTGGATTAAGTATTCAGAGTAGGACCCTTCACTTAATTTAAATTACTTTAACCACGCTGAAAATTATTAACTTCAATTTAAAGTCCTAACATTATATTTAAAACCTATAAATGAACTTTGAGGAAAAACAAACTCAAATAGGTGTAACTTACATAGCTTTTAGGATAAAGTGGATTTTATAAGAAATAAATCTTTCACTCGTACTGCAATAAATCAGCTTTTTTTTTCTCCCTTTCGCTGTTTTTGCTCTCCTTTCAATCACAAGTGGAGCTTATACTTCGGTATGATTACTGCTGCTGAATCAGTTTCCCCTGTCACTCCTGTAGATGGACGATGAAGCTGGCTTACTGAGCAGCCAGAGAGGGACGAAAAGGTCCTTCAGAGACATCATGATGGATGAGGAGGAGGAGCAGGAGGATCCAGATTTAGATTGTGTGGAATGCTGCACCGAGAGGCTTTACAAGGTGGGCTGCACTGTTAGTTAGACGAATGTTGGGGAAATTGTTGACTATGAAGTTTTAAGTCTATCAACAGGAGTGATCAGGCGTGTAAACATCAGATGTGATATATTATCATAGAGTGCCCTGGTACATGTTATCTATGCATTTGCATTGGTGTTGTGCTCTGTTGCAGTGTCAGGCATATCTTTCACTGCACAGAATTGAACTTTGAAGTGTTCTGATTTGTGACAGTTTTAGCTGAGATATGCAAATCACATTGTACACAGTGTTCATACTGTACACACTGTCTCGTATAAGCCCTCTATAAAACGCCGTCAGTAAATACAACTGTGTATTTTTGATTGAATATTGATCCCTAAACTTATGGTTGCACAGTTATCGTTGCCAGTTACACGTAACTTTCTTACTTTTATCTCTTCATTTTGGATCTTGCAATTTACTTTAAAGGATAAGTTCACACAAAAAAAGTAATGTAGTCATTATATACCAAACCCCATGCTGCTGGAAAGTCAGGTGACGTTTTGTAGTTCACAAAACATTTATGAAGCTTCACAGAAAAGAAGCATTGTAGCATTCCCCTCAACAACTGAAACAGAAAGGGTCTTGTTTTGTTTTGAAATGTTTTATGGACTACGCTACTTTACCTGACATTCCATCAGCATGAGGGTGAGTAGATAATGACAAATTTTGGCTTTGGGTAAACTTCGCTTTTAATTCTTAGAGCCACTTTTGATAGTTTGTTATTAAAAACATTTTCAGGAACCAGAAGGCTTGCTCAACAAAGGAAGGCAACACTCTGGTAAGGTGCTTTTTAAAGTTACTGTGCGTGTTTACAGTGCATTAGCATGCACTTTAACAAATCCATCATTGTGTAACACAGTATGTCAGTGGTGAATGGTGAGCAAATGTCAGCTAAAACCACCATGACTACATGGTGACCACGGTGCGATCTAAAGGACACTTCCTTAAATTACAACATGGTTAACAGGATAATCTTCAGACATTTAATCTGATTAAATGGCACATTGCAGGTAATAGTGAAGCTGACCCTGAACTTAATGGAGCAGAGTCCTCCAGTTTCCTCCCTGATTATCCACAAGACAGATGGGGAATAAGAGGAGGGCAAGAGGTGAGGGAACAGCAGGGATGTAAAAAGACCATGGGATTAAATGTAAGGTTAAGTTTATCTGTATGTGGTAAAATCAATTAATAAATGATATGCCTGTTATTTAATTGCTTCTGTACTAACTCATGTTGATATGTAAACTCTGTCTTCCAGAATATCCAAGACAGGTTGTTGCATTCATGTTGCCCAGCAGAGGTCAGCATTGATCAGGTAATTATGCTGTATGTCGCACAAACTTTATTTCTACTTTCTCCTCGACTTTGTGTGATTTTTCTACCTTTCTGTTTCTCTCAGAAAAGTCAAAGCTCCACGTTGGAGTACTGGGTGTATCTAAATAACCAGCACAACATGGCAGACTGTCCCGTCACGAGAATTATTGCCCCTCCTCCTGCCATTTCAGTAACCCACAGGCCTCGTCCGATCATACCTGTTCCTGGTACAGTGACCGCTTTGAAAACGAGCTCTGCAGGTAATTCAGTGGTATCTAGCCCCCTGAAGGACACCTGCAGTCCGGTGAACTCTATGTGTAGTCCCCCTGGTTCAGCCTGGGACACACTCAGATCCACATCCAGGAGTACCGGCTGCTCTGACCGGGGTCCTGTCAGTGCTGCAGCTCACCTACACCTGCTGGGGGAGTCCTTGTTCCTGATTGGACACCATCTTCAGGAGACAAATGTGAGTAGATTAAATGAAGAAAGTGAACAATTTTCTTTTTGATCTACAATGATACTGGTCCCTGGTTACATAGATAATTGATGAGCTGTGCCATCATAATTGTGTGTCTTTTAAAAAAAATTGCTTTGGGAACAAGTCAAAGGACATTTTTAAAGCTGTGAAATATTGCAGTCCTATAAGACAAAACACTCCAGTGTTGATACAAACATTCTGGTCCACATGACTACAACTGACTTTGGGATCAAGAAAAGCAGGTTTAATTTAGCCGCAGGAGAACGTTACTCATTTTCACTGCCGTGAGGGATGATGATTGCCCTTCTTTGTGTCTCTGCAGAAAATAGTGAATATGTCAAGTAGCTTGTCTCTGCTTTTGGATTCTCTGCTGTGCGCCTTGGCTCCTCTGCTCTGCCTCACGGCAGAGATACCAGAGTTGAGTAGCTGCACACAACACACACTGGTGAGAGATGCAGCCACTTAACAGAACATTCACACCACTTACCTGACACCCTGCACAGACATGCACATGAGTGAAATGATTGTTCTTCCAATATGTTATGTCATCAGGAAGGAGGGAACTGTTATTTTTTTAATCATTGTTTTTAAGGCCTCCACTCTGGAAAACATTGCCTATGTGATGCCTGGGATGTGAGTGGTGATGAAGACTATACTAGCAGTACCAAGCATGTTCTAATATGCAGAAAGACACAAGTTAGTTGACACTGACATAAAAGATATATAGGTGCAGGTGTTTCTCTGCACTAAAAAGTATTATTGTTTTATTGCAAATAGGCAAGTTTACTTCAATATGTCAAGTTTTTTTTCTCGGTTGTTCAGTCAAAAGATGTGTGTGAAGACTGAAACATGTAACTTTCTTTTGTTGACAAGATGCGTTCTGTCTGTGTCAGTGGGCACATTAAAAACACAGTATGTAATTCTGGCAGGAGGAGTCTGTCAATCAAAACAAACAACGTAGTTTGACGATGTGTAGAAGCTTGGGATCACGGTAGTTGTTGTCTTCATTGTTAAACCACATTATTGATAACACAGCTGAAGATATGACAGGAAACAGGGTGGGCGGGTGACATGCCGCAAATGGGGATCCCCAGTAGAGTTCTCAATGGGCCCGATAAACCCGACCGGATCCGCAGGTTTGGGCCGAAAAAATATGCAAATGAGCCGGGTCGGCCGGGCCTCGGGCTTCCTTTTTTATAAAACACATTTCATAAAACACATTTTTTGCAGGTTGTAAATTATATATTGTTTGTTGTGAATCATCGCTTTTCACGTGTGTTGAAGGGTTAGTCTGGCTGCCTGCTTCATGGGGAGGGGCAGACGCAGAACTGACGCCGCTGCCACAGGTGAATTCACCCTTGCTTTTCGAGGAGTGGGGAAATCGTCTTTTTCTGTCTCTCCGAATATATTTTCCCAGTGGTCGAAGCGCGGTGTCTGCTTTGCAGCGGGAGCGGGTGCTGCTGCTGACGTTGACGCAGCACCTGTCTCCTGGCTCGCGTCACCTTTCCGTCTGCTGTCTGTCTGATCGTGATAACAAGTGTATGAGGAAATAAACAATGCAGGCACGCGGGGGTCGGGTTCGGGCCGGGTTAGGGCAGACAATTCATGCTGGTGTGTCGGGCTGCGTCTGGTTCGCCTTAAAAACCCGCGGGCTGGGCCGGGTCGGGTTGTAATTTTCAGGCCCGTTGAGAGCTCTAATCCCCAGGCCGGGAGTCAAACCTGTGTCCGCTGCAGCGAGGACAAAGCCTCTGTACATGGGACGCCTGCTCTACCAACTGAGCTAAACAGTGGCCCCCCTTTTTCTAGGGTTTGAACTTTGTAAGAAACATTTGGGATGATATAAGCACACAGTTCAAGATAATGTTACAAAGGTGTAGCCTGTTATAGAAAATTTAATGCAAAAATGGTACAAATTATACCTTTTCTAAAGTGATCCATGTTCTTTATTACATTTTTTTTTTAAAAGATGGAGAGAATATAAATGTGTTTATTTCAGAGAATAAGACCACTATTTCAATTATGTAAAAACTCCATCCAATAAGCTAAGAGTGGCCGTTTTTGAGTTCATGGGATATGCACAATCAAATAAACGGCAATAGTGTAACATTACCAGTTACCTTTACTACTTATTACTTAAGTCAATGTGATACTTGTAAGAGAGTTTTATATTGAGGTCTATTATTTGTCTAATTGCTCTGAAATTCAACACCTGTGAATTTGTTTCAGGTAGTACTTGACTCAAGTCACAGGCTGTAAGAAATTGAAGCCTGTTGCTTTGAGGCTGTCAAACTATGGAGGGTGAAAGTACTATTTAGTGAAGGTCTGCCCATATGACACACAACACTCTGTGAACTGGTCAGGTCTTTCTGTGGCATGCCCTCATTCCTGATTGGGGATGACAATTTCATCATGTCAAAATATTTACATGCACATTTCACCAGTTACCAAACTAAACGACCAAAAACCCTGAAGCTCATCCACAAGTTTTGACACTGGTAGGGTGTGGTAGATAAGTCTCGAAGGTAGAATGATTCACATGAGCCGTGGGATACACCTCCTCCACCCCATCTTGGAATGCTTAGCAGCCCACAGACAAAGAAACCTGTTGCGCACGCAAAAAGATTTTCACAAGTGCGTTTGTGTGCGTGTGTTCCAAATTGGGAGTGGTGAGACGGGTTGCTCCCTGAGATGAACCTCACCTGCGTAGGCAGCTTTTAGTAGTAGGCATGTACTGAAGTTGTCTGGATGAGAAACGTAATTCTGTGCCAACGGAACAGAGCACAGAAAGAAGACAATATATGAACACGGCTTCAAAGACCTCAAACTGTTGAGTAAGTATGATGTTTATTGTTTAATAATACATCTGTTTACTAATCTAGGCTGTTTTAAGTATTGGTAAACCTACATAGTTTCTTGGCCATATTTCTTTGACATAAGCACTGTAGTTTTGGGTCTCAGCTGTGTGTCATTTTGAGGAAATGGTTGTCAGTCTTATGTGAGCTTTGATTTGTCATGACAACTGTTGTCTCTGTTTAAATATACTCTTTACTTTCGGTATTAGTTTAATGGCAAGTTTAAATTTCACCTTTAGTGCTAAATGTGCACCATTTTACAGGATACTCCTCTGTTGTGCGGTACCATATGTTTGGTTGTTATTTCTATGTACTTTTGTAGGTTGATGTGATTTGTGCATGTTTGCATATCAGTCAAGTATAAAAATCCAGGTAGAATGTAGTTGGACTGGACTGGTGAGTTGTGGTGTGTGAGGCACACTGAGAAAAAAGGGCCGCAGTTACAAAAGGAGGAATTACATTGGTGAAATAATAGCTTCATCTAAGACCAAAACTATTACCGATTAGCATAGTTCCTGTTGACTCATGCAAAATATGTGAGAGGTTGGAGTACATTTGTAGGAAAGACAAGTAATGTTCAAAGGAAGCTAAATAAAGACTTATCCATATTTATGTTTATTTTTGGAAGTCATTCTCCTCACATAACAGATGGATTAGATGTTAAACACCTACAGCACTTAACCTATCCAGTCCTCAATTGTTCCCATTTCATTTGCACATTCATCTCGGTCTGTTATTACTTTCAAGCCACATGTATTCCTAAAAACACTTTTTACTTTTGTTCACTTTCCAGCCATGAGTGAACGATTGAGAGGGAGCCTCTATGGGTCCTCGCCCTCGGAGCTCAGGCTTGTTCTTTTGGGAAACATTGGATGTGGAAAGACATCGTCAGCAGACACTATCCTGGGCCAGCTGTCCCCAGTAACTCCCAGTTCCTCCAGGAGCTGCCAGCTGCGGCAGGGTGTCTCTGATGGCAGGAGTGTGACCCTGGTAGAGGCGCCGAGGTGGTTCTGGGTCGGGGGCAAGATGGAGGACAGCGTCAGGACGGAGACTGAGCAAGCATTGACGCTGCTAGCACCAGGCCCACATGCTATTTTACTGCTGGTACCTGTTTGCGTGTTTACAGAGGTTGGTTGAAGTCCCTGTTTGTGCTTCGACTTGTGTTTCTGCATGGTCTCATTTGCTCATGCAATCATTAAGGACATCTTTTTAGTAGTTTAAAAATGGCTTTGACATTACTGTGTTTCCTAATTGTTGTTCCTTTTTCTCTGTTTTCTCTCCCTGGTGTTCCCAGATGGAGGGTCGTGTGCCTGCAGAGCTGGAGTTGGTGTTTGGGGAGGAGGTGCTGGATCACACAATGGTCCTGCTGACTTGTGGGGACTACTTGATGGGAAAAACAGTGGAGGTATTAGAGGTGTACAGTCTCTGGGGTGCTGAGGTAGAATGTCAAGGCGTCTTGATTTTAGTATTTTAAAAGTCCAAGCACACTTTGAAAAAGAAGTGCAGACTTTTTTTTTTTTCTCTACCTTTTTGGTGTTCAAAAGCATATTCAGTTGTGACAGGATGGCATCATTTTCTGTAAGCTATTTTTCCTTCAGACTTTCTACAGTATTTCTTTACATTCTATTTGGACCAATTAGCAACACATAGCAAATCATTTTTTTTCCACAGGAGTACCTGCAGGAAGAACATCCAGGCCTGAGGCAGATAATTGAGCGCTGTGGGGGGAGGTACCATGTCATCAATAATCGTAAGCCGGGCAACAGGGAGCAAGTCTGTGAGCTTCTGGAGAAGGTGAGATGTCTGCACAGAACACAGTAAACAGAAAGTGTCAAGACAAGAGTTTGCACACACATGTTGCACTTGTATCGTCAACAGCTTTGTTTCATATTAATTACTTTGGTTATCTAACAGTTCAATTATTCCTGATGTATATGGAGAAAAAAAGGGCTCTGGATCTAGTGATGTTTCTCAAGGACTTTTATAAAAGTGAAATCCTGATTTAGTTGATTGTTTTGTCTGTGGTAGTTTTTTTCCCCAGCAACGCCCTGTTCTACACTCATACAATCACACCCAGTCGTGGTCAGGACCAGTTTAGGACTTAATGATTTGACTCGTTACGTTGTAACCCTCATTGACATGGAATTCATTCCTTTGTGGAGACTCACTGCAGGAAGTTATGAGAATGCAGGAAGCACTCACAACATATTTTCTTCCAGTATCAACATTTTTGTATTTTATTCTTCTGTCTGAAGGTTTGTTAGTTTTTTGGCACTTAACTCCACCATTTTTCTTTTAAACAAACACTAAACATTCAGCTCCATTACTGATTAAATTATTAATAGCTTTTGTAGAATATATTAATATTCCACAGTGTTGTGGAAATTTCCCTTATTTAAATGGATGGATCTCATCTACTCATTCATACTTTCAGCTTAAAACTCCATTCACTTCTTTCACACGTTCACAACACTTGAGAGGTGATTCAGCATTTGCATATCAATCATACTTTTGATACAATCACAGTTTTAAGTTGCATGGAATTTTCAGCCCTTCTCATATTATTACAGTAGTGTGTATGGGTAGGAATTTTCAGAGCTAGAGTGTGTGACATCATCATTGCAGTGGAGATGAGCTGTGAAATCTTTAAAACATTGTCTTAAACATTTTCTTAAACCCACACATTTCTCTCTTCATGCATTATGCCCTCATCAAAAAAAAAATGGTGCTGGTTCTGCACACGTTACCATGGAATTAAAATGCAACATTTGGCACTGTGAGCCTGTGACAGGAATGCCAAGCAACTGTGCATAAACTCAGAAATGTCCAGAGGGAAGGAGAACTAGACACTTTTCTAGCGTCTCCTCCAGCTGCCTCTTCATACAAAGTGATGCCAGCAATGCAGTTTGGCTTCCATTCATCAGTAAAACAATGCAGTTTAGCTTCCAGGAATTTTCCAAGCAATGTAGTTTAGTCTCTAGCCATTAGTCAAGTACTGCCAGGCTCAGGTGGGTGCACACTTTGTCCCCCAGTCCTCCTTGCTGAACCACAATAGGAGCAAGCAATCACAAGTTGTTGTTTTTGACTGCAAATCAGCGCACAAACAACCTGGATTGTTTGGAAAGTTTCATTCCTGTGTCACGTCTTGTGTGCTTGATCTTGTTGTGTCTGACCCCCTGTGATCAGTCACGTTGTGTGAAAACCAAAATGACTGTACAACTAGCAAGCAGAGAGTTGTGTTTTGTCAACAGGACAGCAATCTGAAGAAGTCGTGTAGTCTGTTCAAGCCATAATGCAGCTCAGCCCCCAGCCTACACAATATTTCCCATCCATCAGCTTGTTATGCCTTCTTACACTTTTTTCATGCATGCTTTTCATACTATTAGCAAAAAAATCTTTCCAAAGCCAATTTTACAAATCTTTGGTCATTATTCTTTAATCAGCAATTCAGTTCCATCTCAGCTTTTTGAACATCTAGCATTCACACCGCACTTCCTTACGAAATTTTTTCTTAAGTTATAAAAAGTGACTCTGTAATTGCAAATTGGAGTTGGGAGACATTTCCTTATTGCATCATTTGTTTATCTATTCATTTATGTAACAGGTGGACAACATGGTGAAGAAAAACGGGGTATACAACAAGAAATCAGCTCAGGAGAGAGAGCTGGACAAACGAGTGAGAGACAGACATCAAGAACTTATGGAAAGTTACAGAGCTCAAAAGGAGGAGAGAATGGAGAGGACGGCTTCAACACACATCGCAAACACAGAAACACCGAGGAGTAATGATAGTGGAGAGGACTACAGCACCACCTGGGAGAGGAGAAGAAGAGAAGAGAGGGATGTGATGGATGGAAGAGTGGGCGTGAGCGAAGTGTCGAACGGGCTTCATTCAACTCCAACACCAGAGCGACAGTCATATTCAAAGTCGCATGAGGATACACAGCTGAAGAGGACGCCCAGTTTCAGACTAAATGCAGGTAATCGCTAATAGAAGAACTGTCTGGATCCAGTTTTTCTGGATCAATGCAAAAAGAAAGAAAAATAAATAGGAGCTGAAAATGAACTAGACTCATTTTCTGGTTTTCCTCCATAGATGGAGCTCTACTCTCACAAATGTCTGAGGTGAAATCATCACCAAAATTGGTCACTACTTGTAAGTCACAGGACCTGGCTATCTAGTACTTTGCCCCTTAAAGTTCACTTCTATGATGTTAAAAAAAAAATTTTCATTTTTAATTTTCCATATTAAATCCCAGATTTCATCTGATTTTTTTTTTCCAGTGCACCACAGAATCAACAGTTTTGAAGACAAGTCCCCTGAGGTGTCTCCGACCTCCTCTCCTGATTCGCCTGTCTTCACCTCTTCCCCCTCATCTCCAACCTTCAACCAAGCTCCTTCATCTCCCTCCTCCGCCTACTCATTCCCTTTATCCTCCTCCTCCTCCCCCTCCTCCTCCTCGTCCTCCCCCTCATCGTCTCAGGAGCTCCGTCTGGTGATGCTTGGGCGATCTGGAGCAGGAAAGAGCGCAGCTGCCAACTACATATTGGGACAGGAGGCGTTTGAGTCACATCCAGAAAGCCTCACAGCGATCACTAAGGAGTGTGAGAAAAAGAAAGCTCTGGTTGAAGGAAGACAGGCAAGTTATGAAGATGTTTTTCGCTTGCGTAGTTGAATTTCCCTTTTACACTGTGTGCCATTGCCAACACATCTAAACATCTAATTTATCACCCTCCTCTGTTTCATGGCATGAAACAACACAATCTGGCTAATTTCCCATTACTCAACTCTTCTGCTCTCCTCTCTCACCTGCAGGTGGCGTTGGTGGATACCTCAGACTGGTTCAATTCAGAGCAAACTCCAAATGAGGTGCGAGCTCAGATCTCCTCTTGCGTTGCTTTATCCAGTCCAGGTCCTCATGCCTTCCTCCTGTGCGTCCCTTTAGACCAGCCAGCAAAGACCGAGCTGCAGGCTCTCAGGGCTCTTGAATCCGTGTTTGGTCCGGAGTCGGTCCAAAGACACACGATGGTCCTCTTTACTTATGCAGATCGACTGCGGGAAAGTGGGAAGGCTGGAAACAGCAGCGTGGAGGCTTACATCGCTGGTCAGCGTGGGGATTTGTTAAAGCTGGTGGAGAAATGTGGGGACAGGTTTCATGTGATGGAGACGGCAGGAGGTTGGAGGAAGAGTAAGAATTTGGTAGAGCTGCTTGAGAAGGTGGAGCAGACAGTGAAGGAGGCTGGGGGACAGTGTTACTCCTGTCCTGCTTTTCAGGAGGCAGAGAACAGAGTGAGGCAGAGACAAGTGGAGATAGCAAGGGAGAGAAAGGGGAAAAAACTAGAGGAAGAGAGACAAGGGGACGTTAGACAGCGCAGTTCTGATAGGCGGGCACTTTATTCCTACATGCAGCCTGTGGTTGAGGCAGAAGAGGAAGTGAGAGAGGATGAGATTGAGAAAACAAGGGATGAGGCAGAGATGAGTGTAAGAACCATGAATATCGAGAGCCTTCCTCCTGTTACGCTTTCCAGCATTAACCCCTCACTTCTCAGTTCCATTAGGGAGAAAATAGAGTCTGGTGCAAAGAATTTACCCAAGGTGTTGGCAGATAGCTCTGTGTGGATCAGCGACGGAGCAAAGAAGGTGAAAAGTAGTCCTGTGTGGGGAAAGGTCGGCAGCGGAGCACAAAACGTCCAGAAAATAGTGGTTGACAGTTCTGTGTGGGGGAAGGTTGGAGCTAGTGCCGGACATGTGTCCAAACTAGTAGGAGATAGAGTTCCCAAGGTAGTGGTGGATGGTTCTGCATGGGTGGGATCCGGAGCAAAGGCTGCAGCAGCAAATCCCATGTGGGGAAAAGTTGGTTCAGGGGCAAAATCAGGGGCCAAACTGATGGCAGATGGTTCCATGCGTGTCGGAGCTGGGATTGGATCCGGGGCAAAGAATTTGGCAAAGAGTCCTATGTGGGGAAAAGTCGGATCTGGGGCCAAAACTGGAGCTAAACTGATGGCTAAAAATTCTATGCGAGTTGGAGCTGGAATTAGTTCCGGTGCAAAGAAGGTGGCACAGAGTCCGGTGTGGGGGAAGGTGGGCTCTGGAGCCAAAGCAGGGGCCAAAATGGTGGCTGACAGCTCGGTGTGGGAGAAAATTGGGACCACTGCTAAACAGGTGCCAAAGGTAGTCATAGGGGGAGCATTGCTGGGACTGGTGCTTGGCGTGTTTTTGGGGGGTGTGCTCGGCGGAGCTGTCGGGGCGGCTGCTGGATCTGCAGTATCTGAGGTGGGCAGACGAAAATTCAGCAAGAAAAACACGTTAGAAAAGACGAATGAAGCTGCAAAAAATGTGGAGAGAAAAGTGCATGACGGCATGAACTCGCTGGTAAAACAAGGCGAGAAAGTATTGAAAACTGAATGAAGGGCTGAATGTACATTAGATGTGTAACAAATAAAAAAATAACATCAGACATTAATAACATCAGAGTGTATAGTTGGGAAAACAGAGAGAATATTTTTTCATTTTGATTTTGACTAGTGATCTTGACACTTTTCATGTTTGTTTCTTTTTACACAACAATGATGCAATTTCTTCGTTTGTAAAGAAATGCCTTGAGATGATGGAGATGGTACCCAACTTCAATATTATAACATTAATTGTATCCTGGCAGTTCATGAATGAGGACGTGTGTGACTTCCTTTGACAAGGCAAATGTTGATATCAAGAGGTTAGAACCAGACTGACCTACAAACATTTTTAGTTTTAAGTGTCAAAATATTGTTGTATAAGTACATTGTCGTCTACAAGTTGATCAAATGTCGTCCCTCTCGATCTGCTCTGGCAATATGCCTGAAAATATGTTTTCAGATTTTGACAAAATGTGTTTAGGTGTATATCATGCTGTGTAAAAGGTGTGTCCAATTCTGTGAGAAAATATGTTTTGTGTATTATTTCCTGTTCATCTTTAAAGCAAGTTATAAACATACAGTATATGGATCATTTAGCAATCATCTTTTGCTAATACTGTAATCTTCTGCAGCACTCAATTAAAAAACATTTATTTAAAATTATGGCACCTTTATCCTGAGTGTTCTTACTTTGTACATTATGCTCAGCAGGTGTTTTGATGGAAATTGTTACAACCTTTTAAAACTTTTTTTTCCACAATTTCACTGTCTTCACTGACTTTGTTTTTTGCCTTTATGAAACCTGGCAACTTACTAAATCTCTGCATTAAACAGCCATCTCGTCATTATTGGTAGGCTACAGTAAAGCTGCTTTAGGACCAGGAGTCCTCCAGCATGTCTACTGCTCACATGCGACCTGCAGGTTTAGACTGTGCATGACTGGTGAAATGGAGGTAATGGTATTTCTGTGTGCAAGTGGGTGTGACTCTGGTGGCAAGAGGGGCACAACGGAGGGGTGGAGGCAGTGACATTATCTCTAAGTCCCAGCCTGGCCAGCATTACCCTGCTTGGCCTCCTGTATCAGGAGAGGGGGAGAAAGTTAACACCCCAGTTAAGGGGTAATAAGGTTTTATTTCCTTTACCTATATTATGCATTTCCACATTATTTAATTTAAAGTTCTGCAGACCACAAAACCCCCACTTGTTTAGAGCAGCTTGTCCTTCCCACACTGGGAAAATTCAGGCATTTGTTATTTGGTTCCGTAAAGTCATCCTCTCAGGGGATGGAGTAGAGATAACAATATGGGTTAAACAAGGACTGTGAATAACAAGAATCCATTCACAAATAAGAAAGCTTTCAATATTTTCACATCCAGTGATAGCTAAGAAGTTATCAGGTCAAAAGTTGGGTGATCTTGAATAAAAATGATAAGTTTGAAGGTGTTAAAAGAACATAGAGTAAATTTTAGAAGAGACACTGTTGCAGAAATATGACTGATGCAAACTGCTGTGAAAATGTTTTTTTGTTTTTTTCTCCGAGAGGGCTTTTTGACATGTCACAGAAGAAGACACACACAGGCATTTCACAGTCCTGGTATTGTTTATTTCGGTTCACTTGAACAGAACTAGCTATTGTTGTAACAGCTATGATCACAATCTATGATATTGATGTATAACATTTTCACTAGTTTTCACTTTTCAATTGAGAATTGTCACCTGAATCTGTAGCTTTAAAGTATGTTCAGTTGAAGTTTCTGCTCTCATATTATAATTTTCGACCACAGCAGGCAGCTGTTTTTTTACTTTAATAAACCTTGAGAATCCTCCAGACTCTCCCTAGACTGTGCAGCATCACAAAAGGTAAAAGGAAAAGCTGAAGAAAAAAACAACAGGTCAGAAGGCTACAGGCTCAGTCCTCTATAGCTTTAAGTGCGTCGTCAGTACATTGGCTGTTAGTAATGATTAAACCAACTGCACAAATGTCCACCAGTCAAACCTGCATTAATAAAGCAAGGCAAACATTATAATTCAAGTTTCCCAGTTAGCCAGCGTGCACAACAACAGACCCCTGGATCCAGGTCACCTACATGTGATGCAGTTGTTCAAATATAATCAATTACGCCTGTGCTTTCTGTGTCATGACAAGCCAAATGTGCACTGTGATAAAGTTTATTTTCAAATGTGTTACACCACGACACCAGGAGGCCTGTGCAAGACTGTACTGCAGCACATCATTGTTAAATCACTTGCAACAATACAGCAAATCACTTGTGTTGCTGCAAAAAAATAAATTCTCTCAGAACCCTGAAGTACCCCTGTAATGTGTGTGACCCCGGCCTCGGTGTGTAATCCTCGCTGTGGTTTCAGAGCGCAGCAGAGCGTCCTGGCACAGCAGAGCGGGCAGAAGCAGCCATCGCTGCGTTGTGAAAGCAGCTCTTCCTGTTGTGTGGCCCTGAAACCGGGTGTGTAGGGGTTCCCAGAGCATCCTGGTGGCTGTACTCTATTTTTTTCTTTTTTTTTCCCCTCTCCCTTTTCTTCCATGCAGCGGTTGCCACCCCACATGTCCAAACACCCATCAAACACCCATTAACACACACACACACACACACACACACACACACACACACACACACACACACACACACACATACACATACACATACAGCACACTGCCACCACCCCTCCTCCAGGAAACTTGTTGGCCATCAATGAGACAGCACTAACTGTAGCCATTTCCTGGCCACTTGATAGAGCCGAGCACGCAGGCAGAGACACACCAGCACCACTGCACAGCTGCACCTAACCCCCCAAAACTTTTCACTTTTACACCCCCCCCACTAACACCACCAGGCTCAACCCCATCTCTAACCGCATTCCCACATCCACCCCGGCCTTCCTGACAAACGACCGCACACCTACAAATGCTTCTGTTGCTAATTGTGTTAACTAGTCACGCACACACACATACAGCATGCACAAACACATCTAAAACATGCAGTGGTGAAACATACTTTACTTAAGTTAAATTCTGAGGGGCTTGTAGCTTACTTGAGGCTGTTTCCTGCTGCTTTATACTTCTGCTCCATAACATTTTAGAAGCAAATATTGTCCAACCACATTTTTTACACTGACGTAACTTTTTACTTTCAGGTTAACAACATAAAAAAACAGATGATAAATTATGATTTATTATTATAGATTATGGAGCTATCTGGCAGTGTATGGAGGTTAGCTCCAGCTTCACCTGCTGCAAACATTTTTCAACCTCAAAATGTCTATTTTTTTCATTAAAGGGGCTCAATATAACATTTGTAGTAATCTACATATTGGAATCACCATTTTATTGGCTCGTGAAAACGAGACATTCCCGTCACTCTCAGTTGCCTATATAAGCCTGGGGATTGATTTATTTAAGTTGTTTAAAAGCTGCTGGACTGTGGATTTCTTTGACAAGGACCCAGGTCAGCATCTACCAACAGTTCCGAAGATGTGACTTTCTGCATGTTCTCGATTGTCTTGTCTTGCTGCCTCTCTCTGCTCTGCTACCAGAGAGCAACTGGAGATCGCATTAGTTTAGAAATGAGGACAATTAACATAAATTAATGGCTGGCTTCCAGCTCAACACAGAAGTTCCACAGAGCCCCTAAAAAAATCCATGCACTATTCATTGAGAAGTTAACACAATGGGGATCCGCAATGGGGCCGACAATCATCCTCCATTCAGATTTCGTGGAAACCTGTTCTGTAGTTTCTGTGTAATCCTTCTGACAAACCAACCAACCAACAAATGGACATGGATGAAAACATAACCTTAAGATAATAATGATCCAGTAGTATAATGTTTATTATTCTGAAATTGGCCATTCTGCATGATGAGTATTTTTACTTTGGGTACAATATTTTAATGCTAACACCATCACTAGATGCTAGATTTGAAATGCAAGACTTTTATTTGTAACAGAGTATTATTACACCACAATACTGCAACTTTTACTAAATGATCTGAGTACATACTCCTCCACTGAAAACATGTACAACACTCCTCCTGAAATCTGCAGCCTGGTTTAAACCTCAGCACTTCAACAGCATTTAGGTCAACAGGGTTTTTTTTTTTTTTTCTTTTTTCCAGGGCTGGGATTGTCACAGTAACGTCAGCGAACAGTTATACTGGTCTTCAGGGAGTCACATCACTCACTTTTTTCATTATTTTTTAACCGGTGTTGTTTACGGCTCCCGTGTTAAAAGTACCATTATCAATCTGTCGCTCTGGTCAAACAGCACAAATAAACAACATGCAGTGTGGCCTTGGCCCATACTGTATAATGTGCGGCATAGCTTAAAATAAGCATTCACATTTCAATTGGTTCATTCGCAACCCCAATCCAGCAGCACTGCATTTATACATTTAGCATCTGATTCATGTCGGGCTGAGATTACCATTGACTGAGCACTCTGAGGACACACATATGTTCCCTCAACATTTGACATGGCAACATGGCAAACGTGTTGAGAAATTGTGCTGACAAAGAGCAGTCTTTGGAGCGCAGTAAGAGGATGTCAAATACGGAACAGCAAACTAAAACACACTTTATTTCTGTCTGGTACGAGTGTGTCACAATGTCAGGGTGGGACCAAACTGCAGCTTTTATCCATGAGTGCATGTCATTCACTTCTCTGCAGGCACGACATAGAGTCTGAGGCTGCCTATGCCACCATAACTTTACTGGAGCAATGCTACTCATTGACATCTTGTGAGAGAATTCACTTTTTTTTATCGGTCTGTGGTGTTCTTTGGAAAATCCAGTCTGAGCTGATCTAATTAGATTTCATGATCCTGCCTTGCATAGTGTATCCACGTTATGGATCCATATTGTTTGACTTTGGGATATACTATTTAGACAAATGAACATTGTGACTCCAGGTTCTGGGATGTTTCAACTTGTGCCAGAGAACAGTTCACTATTTTCCTAAAACAAGAACTTCACATTCAATGTTTGCACATAACAGGACACATAAAGACAGTTCAAAGCACCAATGTTGCTAAAAATCTGTCTTTCTTATTCACACTACTGTCCGGTCCGTCAGTGTGGCATATAAACTCATTCTATCTGCACACCTCTTTGTTTGCCGTCTTTTCATGTCACCGCTCGTCATTTGTGGCCGCCACCATACTCATCTGACCCTTGACCTTTCCCAGAATGCCATGGGTCACCAAAGAGCTCTTAGCCCCAAAGCTCTCCTCGCTGTCCGTGTCACCGTAACAACTGGACGTCGCTGGGGAGTTAGCCAGAGCGATGACTGAGTCAGTTGAGTCTCTGTCTCTGTGGGCTGTCGCCAAGGCGGGATGGGCTGAGGATGGTGGGGCAGCGTGGGACGGAGGAGGGGTGTCGCACTGGAAAAGAGGGTTCAGTTTGTTACTGTTCAACCCAACTGTGGCGCTGTCTTCCTCTGCCTCATCCTCAGCTGAGTCCCTGCTCTTGTCCTGTGCCTGGTCGTTGAGCAGAGTGACCAGGAAGTTGATGTACTTGACAGCAAGACGCAGGATTTCATTCTTGCTGAGCTTCTTGTCAGGCGGGTGTGTGGGAATGAGTTTTCTCAGCTCAGAGAAAGCCCCGTTCACGTTCTGCTGTCGCCAGCGCTCGCGGCTGTTTGTGAAGACACGCCGGGCAATTTTCTGAGGAGGGCCTGTAAGACACAAATACTGTGAGTGTGCAGGGCCATAAAGGATGTAGGAAGTTGAGACACACTCTCTCTCTCTCAACAAATCCCATAAAACGAAAATTTTGTTATTTTCCAGTTCACACACCTGACTGTGAGCCGCAACATATCAACCAAAAATACAATGGTTGGTTCCCAGCAAGTACACATAAAAAAAGATTGTCCTTTACGTGATGTTATGTGTTATGCAACATCTTCCGTTGATGACAAATCCTTGAGTAAAATATTTCTGCTCAGAACTGTGGGAAATATGAGCTGGTTTGCAGGATAGCACAGCAAATTTCCGAGAATCTTGTAGCTATATAAAGGGCCCCATTAAAACTATTAAAAAAACAAGACGCTGAGCGGCATTGTTGCACTGGGACATGTTTATCATTAAGGTAAACATGGGCACTTCAGTTTGTTGTGAGTCAACCCTACATGTTTTGTCTCACTTGCTGTAAATACTAGAATAAATTCTGTATTAACCCACAGCTGAAAATAGTTCTTTCTTCTTTTAAAAACTACAGTGCCCAGATGTTTAAGGCAATTGTTTCATTATTATAACGATATGAATATGTATTTATGACCCATTATTATATTTATAGGTGTGTAGATATTTATATCCTCAGTAAGAACAACTGGGCCATGGCAGGAAAGTATTGAGAGACAAACTAACACATTAATGATGTTGACAATAAGAAAAATACAGAATATCTGCAAACTCAAACTTCTTCTTTACATGCCACTTTAGATATACGGTGTATTATCAGTTCACATCCAGTAACTATGGCTATATTAATACTAATCTCTGGTTATTCATTTGGTCACACAGAAACTCACATTCAGTAATCTCCATCTCAAAGTGTGACGAGGGTCTTCTCTTGATCCGGCTGTTGTTGATGATGCCATAGTTTCCTCCCGAGGGGCCGAGGTAAGAACTAGAAACAAAATACACAGTAATGTGGGTGAAAATGTGTCACTGAAACATAGCCACTTCAAAATGCCAATTAACATAAGAAATTTCTTTGCTTGTAATAAGTAAAAGACATCGGTAAACCTTTCTTTTACAGTCCCTAATTACCCAGTATTTACCTGGGTAAATTCATGGTAACACAAAAGTGTTTCTTGGTAATTACCAATGGTAATAAGAAGGTAAATACAATGCCCAGTAAAACATTTTTGTTACTATATATTTACTGGGTGAATAGCTAGGACTGTAGCTACCTGCTTATTTACTATAATTTACCATATAGTTACAAGGTAATATTCAGCATTTTGGCCATAGTTTCATTGCACTTACCTTCTAAGTAATTACCCAATAACACACTATAATTCACCATATAGTTACCAGGTAAATACCCAGTGTTTTGGCCATAGTTTCATTGTACTTACCTTCTTAGTAATTACCCAATAACACACTATAATTTACCATATAGTTACCAGGTAAATACCCAGTGTTTTGTCCATAGTTTCATTGTATTTTCTTATTACCATTGGTAATTACCTAGTAACACTTTTGTGTTACCATGGATTTACCAGGTAAATAAGTGGTAATTAGGGGACTGTGAAAGAAAGGTTTACTAAGACATCTGCAAATGGAAAAAATAAAAATGACCTCGAATCAACTCCATCTTATCTCGCTGAAATGCTACTTTCTTGGTGACCGTGGTCTTATATTATGTGTAATGAGATATTTCAAACAGGAAATGAGACAAATGTGCATAGTGAGATTTTGAATTTCAGCGGTGTTCGCAAAATAAATTGCAGCTAAATACAAAAAAAAAAAAACAGTTGTTAATATGTCAGATCGTTCCAGCACCTCTCCTCTTAAATATCTTGGAGAACAGCTGGAGAAATCAAGAGGTTGGTGGGAGCCATTAACCACGAAGGGATTATATTGGTGGCATTGATTGAGTGTGCATGCAGAGTTGCAGCCCAGTCTCATTAAGTCTGGTTACTAGCTGATTCTACCGCGGGGGGATCAATGCCTCCTGCTACAAACAGGGAGGAGGGAACCTTATTCCCAGACCTCCATGACAGATGGTGCAACCATAGATGTAGACACTGTGAAAAAAGTCCTGCTTTTTATATCGCTGATGCTCCTCTGTTACAGAAAGAAACTGTGTGGAAAATCCTTTTTGGAGTAGAGAATAGATGAACAGTGGGAGGGCTTTGATAACGTCTGCAAAAATGAATGCCTTTCTTCACAAGTGTAAGCTAAGGGTTGCCAACTGTACCCGCCCGAAAAAAGTGCTTCTAGAGTTCTGTCGCCTTTTGTTAGTTCAACAACTAAATTTAGCCGCAATTAAAACTGAATGTATAGTTTCAAAAGTAAAATCTCTTGAGGGTTTTGGTACTAAATGTGCACAAAGGAAAATCCGTGATGCAACCTGTGTTCAGCAGTCAAACGTTCTGATGAGTAAATTTAGCGTGAGAAATGCGAGGTGCCTTCATAACAGCACACATCCTGCTGTCACTTTCACATAACCGTGCAGCGCAGTGGCTATAAATCACTATGGAAGGTCGTGAAATCCCAGCAGTTGAGGTTTCCTCTGAAACATAAACTTGCCATAGTTACCAACGGAGCAGCATCATCATTAATGATGCGGTAACATCTCAGGAAAGCGTATTGTGGTATTTTATAGTTTAGAGTTTCACATCTGCCTGTGCCTGGCGAAAAGGAGCTGAATGAGAATGTGGCATTTAATTTTTATTTGATGCGATGCTTCACAGAGGTTACATTTTTCACATTTCCTGACTAGTTCAAGCGTAGGTCATGAAACAGATATTCCTCCAACACGATCAGTGCTGTATGCTCATGCTGTGGTTCCCAAAGATGGGCTCAGGACCCCTTCCATGGGTCGCAAGATAAAAATGAAGAGTTGCATGATGATTAACTGGATACAAAAAAGATGTAAAACTACAAAATTGCATTGATTGTTTTCTGACTTTTCACCCCCTTTTCTTTTTGTTTTTAGCGACTGAGGAATATAACATATAACAAAGTACATTTACTCAAGTACAATCCTGAATATTGGATCCAACGATCGGTAAAGCTGATAATCAGTCAATCTGTAGTACACAGCATATACATGTAAATATACTTATGGAATGTAACAAAGGACGTTTTCTCAAGTGCTGTACAAAAGTAAAGTTTTGATGTTTTTATTCAGGTAGAAAACAAAACAAAACAAAATGCAGTCCGACAATTGAAAATTGGAATAATTTGAATTTAATAATCTTCCAGGTGGGTCATTATCTGACCCAAAGTAAACAGTATCAACATACTTATAAACAGAAATATATGTATCGTTTACTTTTACTTGTACTTTTGATACGTACATTTAATATCAGATATTTTTAGACCAAAATTAATTTTGATACTTTTAATATGCAGATTTATTAGACTTTCACTCAGTATCTTTTCTTTTGCTCGAGTAAAACTTTTGGATACTTTTAACAACGCTGCTTTTTTCTTTTTGAATAGAAAGTTTAACTAATTCATCCCCAAAATAGTTAAAATGGAACAGTCTGAGAAGTGAAAATCACCCTGCTCACCACTCACTGATGATGACAGGGTTGCACGTATAAACTGATTAATATTAAGAGGTCATGAGGTGGAAAGGCTGGGACCATAGGGCTTATACGCAAGGTCTCACCTGGTGAAGAAAGGGTGTGCAGACAGGTACTGCTGAGGCAGCAGGGGCCCTGGTGAGGCAGCTGAAGGCCCTACGGAGCCTACAGAAGATCCTGAAGCGCCAGGGCTCGTCACAGGCAAGCAGGTCATCTGACTGCGGCGAAGATCCCCGTGGGGCCCGTGCAGGAGGTTGGGAATTGGGTGGAGGGCAGTCAGAGGGGTGTTGGTGAGTGGGAGAGGGGGCTTGCTGTGGCCGAGGCTGATGACTGGAATGTGTGGAGGAAGAGGAGAGGACGATGAGGACGAAGCGAAGGAAGTGGCGGAGGTGGGAGGCGGTAGAGCACATGGGGAGGTCTTGGCTGGTGCCGGGAGAAGCGGAGGCGGAGAGGAAAGAGTTGGGGACCCAGAAGCAGCTTCGGCAGTGGTGGACGTTGGTCCTCCTGGCCTCTTCTCCTCCTCCTTATCCTCCTCATCCTCCTCGGTCTCCATGACAATAGGCTCAGGTGCGGCTGCTTTGCCTGCATGGTGACTGGTCAGCGCTGTCGTCGTGGCAATTGGGGACCTGATCGGGACATCCGTGTGTCCTTTATGGCCTGTCTTGTTAGCAGGATGGGGGCTGGTCTTGGGATCCGAGAGCGTCTTGCTCTGAAGGGGACTGTGCTGCTCTACGGAGGCACAGGACGGGGAGGAGGACAAGGAGGAGGAGGGGCGAGGGAGGTCAGGGGGTGAGGCAGGTATGCCTGTAGAGTTCAGCTTCTCCATCATGGTGATGAAGTCTCAAGAGGGATTCCTGTCGGTGCCGAGCTTGTGTTCCTCTCAGTGTGTCTTGTCCCAGTGGAGTCTTTAAATGTGTGTGAGAGTAACTAACATGTTCATGCAGAGACCTTTAAACCTCTTTTAACTCCTGAGACTTTCTTTGCCCTACGTTCCTACCTCAATAAAAATTCAGATTTTCCTCTGTCCAACCTGAAATCCATCAGCACCTCCTGGGTAATTCAGCGAATGTGAGGCCGTCTTGATTCAGGTGCCACAGTCTTTAATGGACGACTATCTCTGTGGTATCGTCTCTGGGCGCAGCGTGGAGCCGGGGTGGTGGTTGTGGACTGATTTGGCGGGGGTTTTTCTCACAGCACATCCTGAGCAGCAGACTTGAGGTTTCTGAACGAGTCTCCAGTGGCCACTCTTAATGATTCTGTCTGTCCGTCTGTCTGTATGTCTGTCTGTCTGTCTGTGTGTATTTTGAGGATATGAGTCAAAATCCTTTTAAGCATTGAAAACGTCCCAGATCGCTGAAGATTGGATTGATATCAAAGAGTCTGCTGAACAAAAGAAAAAGAAAAACAAGCACTCAGGATATATATTTGGTGTATATTTAGCAAAAGGGATACGATGAGAAAATGTGCACACAGGTCAAGCGAATGAGCTTTTACTAAAATGTGATGAGGAGCTGTTGCTTCTCATTTCTTGGTTTTGAAATGTGAATTTAATTCATGGAAATTTACAGACTTGACTCACGCTGGATATCAAGTGAACGCTTCTCTTCGATGAGGGACACGGTTGTTGTTACTCTCTTATGATCTCTCAGGTTTTGCAATCGCAACTGTTCCTGTTTTCAGTCTTTTCGGCTGGTCATGACTTTATATCGGACAGTTCCCTCTTTCACAATCATGTACGGACGAGACTTTTTATCCTTCTCATTTTGCAGCAGGACCGATAAAGTTGCTGAACTTCTGCATATTTTGGTTGCCCAGAAACAAAGTCAGTATGGCTCCACACATATATCTGAATATAGTATCGGTTACAATATTTGATTTTTAGTCAAACCCATATATTCCTTCACAATTACTTAGACAACGACCTTTCTAATAATTTGAGTCATCGCCTCAAATAAAATATCTCTGACAATTGTGATAAACCTTTATGCAATTAACATTTCATTAAATTGTAATTAAAATGGTTTAATTTCATTGCTTTTCATTTCATTACTACATTTTAGATGTGTCTGAAGCATGTCTCAGATTAATGTTTAAGCCAGATGAACAATATATTGTGTATTAAATGTAACCAGTAGACTGTCACTTAATGTTATTAGTTAAAACAGTAAATAGCCATCCATCAAACCCACTGACATGAATTGACATGACATTTCTATCGTCAACCATTTAAATCAGCACATTTTTATTACGACTTTCTCACTAAAAGTACATCATTTGTATGACTGAACCTCCAGTCAGACTCTTTTTATATTGGTCACTATTATTTCAATTAAAAGCCAGAGGTTAAAAACAGTCATATGCTACAGGCTGCATAAAAACATAATTCAAAAGATATTAAATAAGTACTCACAGATACATCATGATGTCCGGTGTGCCACGTCTGTCTATCATGCAAAATCCGTCAGAGTTCAAGTAATCTGTGAACGCACATGGTGTATCTCCTCAGTGTTTAACGTCCTCCTCCTTCTCCTCCTCCTCCTCCTCTTCCTCCTCCTCCTCGGGTCACCCGCACTGCACTGCAGCCTGTCAGCGTCTGTCTGTCAATCTGAGATCAGAATTGGAGCCAAACTGTCTGACACCCCTCAGGACACCTCCTCACACCCAGTTCAATCTCCCTTAAAATCATTTTTGAAATCAGAATTTAAATACAACTTTGAAATATTCGAAAAAGAGATGAAGTCGGAAATGAAAGCGAAGGACAGCCCAGACGTACTTAGTTGTGTTTTTGTCGTGAAGGTGTTCACGGCAAAGGCTGGAGGTGGATGGTGTGTGTCTCTGTCCGTATGTCAGTCTCACCTCTCTCACCTCTCTCTCTCTCTCGCTCTCTCTCTCTCTCTGTCCTGTCTATTCCTTCCTTCTCTCACTCTCCTCGCCAAGAAGACACAATGCTCCAGTTGGTTGCCAGTCGGAGAGCTCTGGTACTCTGGCAAATGTGAGGTGGGAGAGAGAGACAGAGAGAGAGGGGGAGAGAGAGAGGGAGAGAGAGAGGGAACCGTGTTGCAAGGAGAGTTTTCCGCTCCCTGCTGGACAAGAGGATGTGCGAGTACAATATGGTGGCTGCTGATAAGAGCCTCAAAAGCTGCCTGTGGCCTGTAGATAAGGAACCTCCACTACCCCTCCTCCCCCCTCCACCACCAATACCTACACACACACACACACACACACACACATTTTTCATAAAACACACACACACACAGACAGACACG
>CAEMYA010000032.1:1835907-1847136 GCA_903131615.1 Diplodus sargus
GCAATTGGCCGGTTCACGCCTACGTGCACATACGCACACACACATCAAACCAGACTGGTCAGACTTTGAAGGGACCTGGACCGTTTCCAAGAAAATATCCGCAACTGCACTTATATCACAATATAATAAACAGACCAAGGTGTACTGTATACACACACACACACACACACACACAAGCACTTAGGAATGGTGAACGGTCATACATAGACATGCGTGGACAGGGAATCACCTAAATTCTTTGTCTTCTTATCAAATGTCTGCTGTTAAAGGTCATTTTCACAGTCTGGTTTCAAACAGTGAAACACGTTTGATGTGAATATGAAGTAGCATTATGTTAAAAAAAACATATATTATGTTATTTTATTATTGATTTCAGACAAATTGATGCAATAAAGTTGGTGAGAAGGAGAAAAGAGGAGCAGCTGTGGGTACCGGAACAGAGCTTCCCTTTAATTAACCGTCAACTGTTCTGATAAACTAAATTCATACTCAACTATTCAAAAAATTGAGAAATGCCAAAGATGTGTTGGTTTCCACTTTGAATTATGAGGATTAGATGTCTTTATTATCTAATAAGAGATAACTAAATATATATTAGGTTTTGCTGACTGTATAAAACAAGATATTTTATTATGTCACCCAGGCTTCTGGGAAGCTATAATGTTCCAGGTAGGACAAAACAACACCATTATTCTTTCAAACTTTATTCATACTTGAGAGATCATTGAGGGGTAGCCCTCATTTACAGTGACAATGAGTCAAACAAAACAAAGAACAGGAGAAACAATAAAAAGGGAAATTACTGACAAAGTAAAAGCAGTTCCACAACAGGCCTGTAAAACTAAACAAAGCCAAAGCCAAAAATCGTGGGCTCGTTTAATAAAAACTTTAAAAACTAACTAAACTTCTACAACTTAAAATGAATTAAAGTGGTTGAAAGTAAATCAAAAATACAGTCATGTCACGATTCAAATAATGGGAATGGTAATGAAATCGTTATTCAATCAAATCCAGTTAAGCTTCGCTTGTACACCACCTGCTCATACAAAAGCAAAGTGCTTCACATAAAAACACAAAGAATCAAAATCAAGAAAATAACCTCTGGATGATTCTACAGTAAAAATAATAATTAGTTTCTGCCCTGATTCCCACTACAGCGTTGTACAAACACAGAAGGTCTCCATTCATTGGTCACGAGACGGATTTGGGGATTTATGACATCAGAGAGCACCTGCGTCGCTGATGACCAACGCACGAGTCGTCATCACCGTGGTAACTTTCCTCTCCGAGAGCTCCTGAACTTCCTTCCTGAATCTATCCCTCACCCGTTCCTCCTCTGTGCTCACCCGTTCCTGTTCCCTCCTTCAACCTCAGGGTCAACGCCTCTTTTACATTCCCTCAGTCATTTCCTTCTTAGACAGACTCAAACACAAACATTATAAAGGCTTTACAGTTACGTGACCTTCAAGGTCCTGGGAAAGAAAGCAGCTTGCTGAGCAACTACTCAACAAATCTGTCATCACCTTCATCATCCTCATCATCATCATTGTTATTTTTTTTGTTTTCATTGTGGCCATCAATATCATCAACATCATCATTATTATACGGAATGGCAGCCCTGGAGGTCTGAATATGCTGAAATAACAATAGTGTGAGTACAATCAGAGAGCAGAGTGTGTCACACTGTTCTGCGTCTGGCAGCTGTGTTTCCAGTTGATCGCCCTCAGTGAGCCAGAATAACGTCGTAGTGGCTCCGCTGTCCCTGCAGACGCTGCCTGAATTTGCCTGTCACATATAAAAAGCTACACGAGGGACAGAGAGAAATCCTTAAGGGATTAACTTTTCCTGTGCTTTACACGCTCCTGTTAAAATAAATTTAATGGCGTCACAATTTTGTATTTTCAGAGCTTTTTTATTTCTTTAAGTGCTTGTTTAAAAATATAATTTAAATGGAAAATGTCTTTTAATGCCTTTGGCTTTGTTCACCTAGTGTTTTTAAGTGTTTGTGGCTACGGTGCAGAGAGGAAACATTGACTTTTAAAGCTGGAATCACAATAGAGAAAAATAAATACTGTCAAAGATGGTCCCTTAACTGTTGTGGTCCTAATATCTGTGATTTTCACTGTCTTTTCGAAGGAAAAGGGGGCAAAAACAAGTTGGGATGAAAAGCAATGTATATGTAATTAGATTATAATATGTATTGTTTTATTTTCCTTTTGTTTGTTTATAAGCTCATTGAAAAATACTACTTTAAAATGTTTATATGTTAGATTTTTAATCTGTATTTTGAGTTCCTGACAGTTTATGATTTGACTTATAGCTGAGTTTATGCTGGAAAACAGGATACCATGAATGGGAGGTAAAGGTGGTTTATTAGGCCATTAAAAAAGACATGTTATAAATTCACAGAAAAATCTGAAAAAGAATCTAGACTCTTTCAAATGGTTTGAAAATGCAGTTTTAGTTGCTAAATCCTCTTAATTGCTTTAACATAGTCAAGAAGCTGTTGCTCACAGTGTGGTGCCACAGTTGTGTGAATTATAGATTAAGTCACATGAAGCCCAGTGAGCCAGCAGACAACAAATCACTGAATTTTGGTTGTCCCCCATTTTACTGTGGCATCTCACACAGTCACAGTTTTCTGGGCAGAAGACAAATCGTTGACTTTCTCATTTAAGGCCCCGTGTGAACACCCAAACTGTAAATGGGGAATAATTATAGAAACAAACGATAACAGACAGCTTCCGCTTTTCCCTTGAGTGAGGAAGAAATCAAGAGAGGATTGTTTTAATCTGAGAGCCGAGCTGTCACGCCCTCCTCCTGGCTACTTCAAAATACCCAGCTCAATAAATGGAGTATTGATGGGAGTGCTTTGTGTGTGTGTGTGAGTGTGTGTGTGTGTGTGTCTGTACATAAGGCAGGGTCAGGCTGTTTGCTAAATGCCCCAGAGAATAAAGTAAAAATAAAGCTATATGTAAAGGTTGTCTCACTTTGTGTTTGTGTGTGTGTGTGTGTGTGTGTGTGTGTGTGTGTGTGTGTGTGTGTGTGTATGCGCACCTGCAGAAACAGCATTAATCTCTTGCTGGGCCAGTAAGCATGTGTGGGTGAGGCGTGGAAAATGAAAAACCTATTTGCATATGTTTCCAACACAGGTAGCAGAATAATAGTTACTGCTTACCAGTATTTACAGCTGTAAAATTATGCAGCAAAATAAATTTAGCACAATGGAATTGCAGCCCTTATGTAGAGGTCGTCTGTGAAGGCCACCCATGGAAATTCACATAACTGGGAGAAAAACAAGCCTTGACAGAGCTGGGACCTCACTTACGGAAATTATTTGTAGATTTATACTTGAAATTTGTCTGCAGACAATGGTTGACATGCTTACATTCAGTCCATAAAAAGATACAGAGTAAAAAATGCCTTGCTGTAAAATTCCTGCACAAAACAGAGTTTATTCAGAAATAGCCACCAACCAAACAAGAAAATAAAAGTTTTTGGTAGACAGACTCGCAACAACTGTAGAGAAGAGTAGAGCGACTGAACAGTGGGGTGACAAACAAAGCCAAAACATCCCACCACATTTACAGAGCTCATGCAAAGTGCACCACAGATTTGGATGCATATCCGTCCCAAACTGCAACACCTCTACAGAACCACCAGTCTAGTCTAGACTGTGCTTAGTGACAAGATTATTTTCAGTGTGTTTTTTTAGGAACATTTTTTACAAGGATTTCTGCTGTAAGTCAAGCTTAAGATCATAATAAATCGCAAGTCTGTTTTACAAGTGAGGCCCCGGATCTTTGTGGGACACAGAGATCCAAAGAGTCCAAAAAGAAGGAAACTATTTTAGTAAATTAGCTGTGTTGCACTGACGACTATCATTTAACCCTTCTGTTGTTGTGTCTACGTGACAAAAGAGGCATGTAGCAGATAGTTATGAGACAGGAGATGATGATACTAATACAGTTTTTGAATAAACTGCAGAAACGTCAAGTTCCTGTTAGCGACAGGGCTGACAAGCAGTTAGCGCAGCACAGTTAGCAAGCCCATTTTTGTCTTCTCTTCAGTAAGCCTTTATTAAGTGATGTAAAGTCCCTAAAACAAAGTGTGTAAAACATTGAAAACTAAGTTTGGAACCATCTACTCCCCAGACATGGCTGGATGAGTTTGGCTGAGCCACTTTCTGATGTGACCAAGCTTTTAAAATGATTTTAAAGTGAGCCTATAGTGCTAAGCTACCGGTCATACAAGCTCAGGTATTGCAGTAGCAGCAAAACCACTGAAAGTGTTGAAATAAACCTAACAGATCAAAAGTTTGGGAAAACTGGAGGGTGAAAATGAGAAAGCAATCAAAACAATATTCTTATGGTAAACCAATATTTTCCACCATCTCAGAATCGTGTGAGCGTATAGACTCATATAGTGGATATATACAGACGCATGCACATGCCCAAGAAAACACACACACACACTCCCCAAAGTGGGCTCCATGGCCACGTTTCCTCCTCGCCATGTAAACACTATTGTGTGCCGGGCGATAGGGATCACTGGAACCTAATTGTTTGAGGCAATATTCGCAGTGTATTTCATGGAGAAAGTGACAAACAATGCTGCGAGCGTTGGCCGGGACAGACGCTCTCTCTCCTCCTCTGCCACGACAGATGTCGGCTCTGTTTGTTTTTCCTGATTGTCCTGGAGACCGGCCATCCAACTGCTGAAACGACAACAAGAAGAGTGTCACTTTCTGTTGGACGATTAGGACAAAACAGGAGGATGTGTGTGTACTGCCATTCTAGAATCTGACCGGAAACACTTATGACTTAGACCTGATCAACCTCATCAGGACTCAGCTTTAAAGCAGAGGTGCCAGAAGAAGCATCTTGTAATATTATAAACACAGACCACACAAACAAACAGATTTATTTATTTATTTAATTGTAATAAAATTGTAATAATGGCGTTTTTCTGGCCTGAAGTGTATAAGAGAACCATTCGGGATGACCCTGTATGCACTGGCAACGGTTGCAATATGGCGATTATATGTTAGCTGAATGTGAAAGAGTGGAGGAATTTCTTCTTTAAATGTTAAATCAGAAATTACGAATGAAGATCAGTGTCGAGCTGGTGAGTTGGTGGACTACTGAGAAACAATATGGATAACCATTCAGAAGTCCATATGGATAAGCAGACATTTAAATGTTTAAAGATATGATATTACTTTTCTGCATTACCACGTCTATAAATGAGACCTTTGCTATAAATTATGTGTGTTTAGATGATTCCAGATGTTTCCAACAATGTTTAAACCCAGAGGAATCTGTTACTCTGTTACTTAACGCTGCGTTACATTCGGCAGGAAGTTGGCAAACATAACTAAGCGTAACTAAACGTAACGCGAATAAAACTTTTAAACATCACCTCGTCTGTTTACACTGTTAACACATCAGGTAACATTTCGTCTGTGATGTAAGAGGACTAACAATGATGACATCAACTCCCACGCTGCATCACAACATCGTCAATTTTAGTCTTTTGTTTTTTGATTGAGGGACATTCATGAAAGTGAGGCCTAGATACAGCATCAGAGGCCGGGCCCCAGTCATTCCTGTGAAAGTTTCTCCGTGATGCGTACAGCCAACAAAGTTCAACTTCCTCGATATCAGATTATCCAAGTCTTTCACATTCATGACGCATTGTGCAGCCCATAGAATGTGCGCACTGTAGACTTCCGCCAGCTGTGCCTGCTATCTTCCGTTTTAGCCCTCCGCAAACTTGAAGGTGAATCAAATAAGCTAATTTAATCATGAGGCCCTTCTAGACTTCGTTCACTCATCTAGACTTCAAACTGGCTTCAAACCCTGGTGCTGAATTGCTGGAAATTCTCTTGAGTGCTTTAACCTAAAGGGTCAGTAGAATCAGAGATATCATCTATTTAATTCCACACATTCTTCTTTCTTGCTGCCTCCATTACCCACAATGCTACTCGACCTCTGAGTGTTTGCCAGACTTCCGTTGGAGTCTGAGGTGTAATGCTAGAAGCAGCTAATGCAGCCTTGCAGAGATGAGGATCGGGCTACAGAAGTCTGGTAAACACACTTCTTGCAAACTCCACACTCCCAGATTTTTTTCATTTTATCAAACGTCTTTGGCCACGACTGCAGCTGACTCAAGTGACATCACTTAAGGCAGTTTATCTGATTCCAGACGGCGCCCTCTGGAGGCTTTAAACAACTTATTTCACATATGCGGTAACACTCCTCAACACCCATAGTCGCACTTTGATGTGTGAAATCAGTGGAGTTCCCCTTCGAGTTGAGGAGAAGCGATCACTTGTGAGTCAAGTGTATCAGCTTGAGATCAAACATAACCTGTTTTGTTCACCATCACTGGCTCCCAGTGACATCAGTGCTCAAACACTGCAGACTGTTTCCAACAAAAATAAATCTCAGGTTATCTGAAAAGGCCTAATAGATAATACGGTGCTTTATTTTTATCTTGTCGCTGTTTAGAGTTCATAGCAATCCTGATTACTGTAACGGCACCTCGTACAGTGTCAGCCACATGTCGACGGTCACACATTGCTCCGTTCCCAGGATGCACCTGGCCAGGGGCGAGCGGGCGGACGTGGGGGACAGCTGTTTCCTGTGCACACTTCCTGGTTTGGCAGCGCAGAGGAGGGGAGGAGGAGGGTAGTGATGGGGGGGGGTTTAGTAGGGGGAGAGGGGTGGGGTAGAAGTGGTGGTGGATTAGGGTGTTAAGTGAGGCCTTTTCCAAACAGGATATATCTCACAGGTGTGAGGGAACCAACGCTCCTCAAGCTAATATTTGCACTTTTAGAAAAGAAATCAAAGACTTTCCTGATGGGAGGGGCGAGGATTGGTTGAGGGAAATGGAAGGATAAGAAGAGTTAGACAGTCAGACAGACAGTCCAGACAGTCAGACAGACAGTCCAGACAGTCAGACAGACCGACATACTCACAGAGGGAGCGGGGAGAAAGCGCTCCTTTATTGTCTCCCGTCTCAGAATAGACTCACTCAGCTGGGAGGGAGAGAGCGGCCTGTAGGGTAATCAGAGCATAATGGGTTCAATCAATCGTTTCCTTGATTGCACACATGTACTGTACATTCAGCCTCAACAGCTGAACAGGAGCCAGAAAAGAGGCTGTTTTCACGAGGTACTTAAATCAGGAGTGTTAAGAATATATAAACATCTGATGAGGTTTCAGTGTTCTGCACTACAAACGCCTTAATTATTTTTTTTATGGCTACCAGAACATTAAGCGTCATACGTTCATTTGAAATATTTACCGATACTGCAGAATATATGGTGAATTTTGGCCTCTTTGACACATGAGTAGATTGATTTGGTTTAATATTGGACAACTTGGGGACTGAGACTTAACAATCAGCTAATCTTTCTCCAGACAGTTACATAACGTTGACTTATTATTTTTGCTTAAGATGTAACTAGACAGCTGTTTTAACTTTGGAAGATTTGGAGAAGGCTGAGATAGAATTAGAGATGCTACTTCTTGCATTCAAAGGTTGTTGTTTTTTTTTAAGATCCCCAGTTTGGGAAAAAACTATGAAGTAATCTTTTGTTGAATATTTTTTTCAATGAGGTGTTATGACCCTAGAGGTCATAAATGTTTCTATTTGTCTGTTTTTATTATCCCTCTTTTACCTGTGTAAGTGAGAGCGTGTGTGATTGGTTGCAGGCGTGTCTGTGATTGTAGGGTGCACTGTGGAGCTGATTGGCTGCTTTCTTGGAGCCAAAAGTTTAAAGGCCGGCTCCTCCCAGTTCCTGCAGGCTCTCCTCCTCTGCTGTCCAAGACTACCAGCATTTGTGTGGTTGTGGACAAAACATGTTTGTGAATAAAACTGTTAAAAGCGCTCACTGCTGGTGGTGTTTGGGGAACAGGAAGAGGGGAGTCTCACACTCTTGTTGCACCAGGGTTTCCCCTATGCCCTGGTCGTAACAGAGGCATGAAGAGGAAGAAGAAATGTAATTATAAAATCAATAAGAACAAGTAAATAGAAAAGACAATATTTATGTTTAATGCAATACATCAGTTGACTCAACATAAAGCTGCTTTTCCTTCACATCTAATAAAGTGATGAAATAAAATCAAAACTTTACTTATTCTCCTTTTTTACCCTCTGTCTTGTTTTATATTTTTTTGCTCTCAGCAAATGTTTCCTCAGTCTGACCTTTGACTCTTAAGCGTCGTCACCTGCGCTGGATTACGTGCAGAACTTTACGATCGCACTGCGGCTTTTCAAATAGCACCACTCTATCATCCACTTCCAGTGTTGGCAACGAAACTACAAATATTTCCACATGAGATGAGCACTGACAATAGCCTCTGTGTGTGTGTGTGTGTGTGTGTGTGTGTGCGTGTTTGTTTCACTGCGGACGAGTACTCAATGTTTCTAATTGTGACTATGAGTACAACTGTGTTTGTGTCTCTAAGCATAAATGGAAACAGCTCTGTGTGTGTGTGTGTGTGCGCGTGTGTGTGTGCATGTGCGTGTATGTGTGAGCGTGTGTGTCTGGTGGCTGTGCCCTCGGGTTACGATGACACTGCGTGGAACAACACAGTATTGTGTCTTCCTCTCTCATATTTCTCATCATCAGCACTGTCGGCGTCCAAATTCCACTGGCGCGCTCACGGCGTGGTGGGCGGACTCGGCCCTGTTGTCAGCCCCCCATCCTGCAATAATAGGAAACTCAGCATCACTTTTCCACTTTCTCCCTCACTAACTCAAAATATATGGGTTCCTGTTTGGAGCTCACTCACTCTGGAATTGATTGTTTGCTTTGGAGAAACACCGCATGCAGTTTGATTTTGTTCATGTATTGTACATTGAGGACATACAGCCTGGCATATGTAACCAGTTTGTATTCACAATAACAAAAGACAAAAAGACTGTCTGTTGTCCTGCTCTGTTTCCTTAGATTCTCCACCACAGGATCTGATTTGACAGGGACGGATTCAAAAGTAATAACAAGCCAGCATCCTAAACTCCAACACATGTCATATCATCTCACAACGACAAGGGGCTAAAAAAATAACGTTCACGCGTGTGTTGTGTTTTCATCAGAGCTGATGGGGACTAAATGCAGATTTTACACATTCAACTTGAGGAAAAAGTCAGGTGTTTTGTCCAGGGTGAAAGGGGTAATGATGTGATCAAGGCCTATATTTCAGAATGTATGGCGCATAGTAGCAGACCGCAAAGACCCACATATTAACAGAAATAGGAGCACATGGGCTCGGTGTCCTTGGTGTTATTTCACACACTGAGGTTACACCATGGTAAAATCTGGAGATCACTGAATGATACACTGGCGTTCTGATTGAAGATTCTTCCTCAAGGGCAAATATAGCATGTAACGAGAGAGGCTTGAGTTCTGATCTTACGCTAATCCTTCCATTCTTGGGAGCCTGTGAAGAGTATCCAGTTTTGAACCGCTGAGTCTTTGTCACTACCCAACAGGGGGACTTTTTTTTCCCTAGCCCCCACCCTCTGCAAAGGACAGGTGTCTCTTTCACTATTCTATTTTGTCCGCCCCCTTTCTATCAACAGGGGCAGAATAACAAGAAGCAGATCAGAAACACCTCTGTATAATACAAACTGTTCAGAGCATCCTTAAACTATATCATCCAAAATGAACATTAGCTCCTCTCTGAAATGGTCATATTAGGCTGAATTAGTTTCAGGCGAATGTAGCTAATTAACAGGCAACTGAGTGCATAGCAAGGTGCAAGTGAAGTGAAGAGTTCATATGCAGACACACATAAAAGGTGTTCTTATAATGAATATACCATCACCAATTTGATAAATATTCAAAAATATGTAAATTTTTTTCATTATAAACAGATACCTTATCACAACAACCCAACGCCAGTTTGACTTAATGTTCCCTGTAAGCACACACAAATTATGATGGTGATGTAGGGGAATAAAATAAAATGTCATTTTACTGTTTAGTGTTTTGGTCACTTTACCACAAGATGGCGACAAAAGCTAAGTGTTAAACTTGTGCAACATCTTTTCTGCGTATCCCTCATCCATCTGTATGAGATAGAGAGGACATGACACACAAAAACTGAAACTATGAAGTAAAAGAAAAAAAAATCTATAAAAGTATTGTCAGATGAACAGTTTAAGTGGTGAATGGTTCTCACAGCAATGACAAGTGTAATAGTTTTTTAGTGGATGAACATTTCAATCGACACCTTTAAACCACCCAAGAGGTAGAAAATGAATGCTGCTGCTGCTCCCTTAAGTGGGAACGCTTTCCTTTAGAATATGTTTCATGTAAGTTAAGATTTTAAGTGCTGTGGAAGCTTTAAATCTAAACACGCCAGCCTAAAATTAATCTCAACAAGTCTCATCAAGTGCTTCGACACAAGACACTGTTGTTTTCTGCTGTTTGTAAAAATGTTTTGTTGCAGATCCTGCAAAAATGCAAAAAAAACAATTGACAGTTATCAATGCATGTGCACATAAAGTGGCTAAAGATTGATTATCATGCTTTAGGTGACACCAGAAACATAAAGAAAATTAATTATATTTTAAACATTAATAATGATAATAATAATAATGATGATATTTGATTGCTGTTTGTCTTATATTTTTACCTCTGTGTAAACATCAGTACAGTCGTCCTTTTGTCCACATGCAACACACACACACACACAGACACACACACACACTTGCTCTCTGCTGGTGGGCTGCCGCAGCCCTGCTCAGTGTGTGGGTGGTCCGGGCCAGGTGGAGGAGAAAGGGATTAGCACCAGGCCTGCCTAAAGGAAAAAGAAGTACAGAGGGAGAGAAAACAAGAGACGGAGAGATAGACATCTGTCCACCAGATGTGCTGCTCTGCATACGGAGGTGCTTTATGAAACAGAGAGGAGGGAATGAAAAAGCTTTTGGTCACAGAGCTCAGTGACAACTGGATGTATTGTGACTGAAATAACACTCAGACTCCTTCTGCTTCTTGCTCAATCGCTCTCTCTATTTATTCCGTGTGTGTGTGTGTATGTGTGTGTGTGTTTGCTCTGGTTGTCTGTCATTTGTTTATATACATAACACACACACACACACACATACGCACACTGGCTCTCTTTCCATCTCTTCTTCCGTTCTGCAGGCTGCTATTATACAGTATAAACCAGAGATGACCACCCGTCAAAACATGTCCACTTTCTGTTGTGT
>CAEMYA010000032.1:1847263-1936672 GCA_903131615.1 Diplodus sargus
TGTGTGTGTGTGTGTGTGTGTGTGTTTGAGGAAGGTGTTGATAACAGGGGATCAGACAGCTTGGACTTACTGAGGAACAAAAGACTGATTTTTAATGTTAAACATGATAAGAATAAAGTAAAGCACTTAACCTACGATTACTACAAACCTTCAAAACATCACAAGTCCGTACTTGTGTCTGTGAGGCCCAGGTCTATAATGTATCCTTATATGTTTTGAACAACCTTATAATGTGTTTAAAGGCACCTGTTGTATATGGTGCTCCTTTAGATTCAGTTTAAGCATTTTAATGACTTTTAAGGTATCAAATATCAATACTTCATAAACATACTCACTAAAAAATGTAATGATTGCAGTATATTATGTTCATGTCGTAACACATTATAATCACTATTATAGTGCATTATAAGGGGATTGTAAGTAGTCATTGTGTTCTTTAAGTAAAGTAATGACATGTAATACATCACAAGCTAGTTTTAGGTCACTATAGGTGGTCATCGTTTGCTGTTTCCAGTAATATAAAAACAATTGTTTATATATTAATGTTTACAATGCATTATCGACAGTGGTGGAATGTGTTATTGTTATTAAGAATCAAGATTCACGAGTGCTTTTAACTTGAAAACAAGATGCGATTGGCGCATTATAATGCACGGTAGGTATGTTTATAATGCTGACACGCAACAACTTGTATTAACACCGTTTAGTTCAGCTAATATTACTGTAACTCGGATACCACCTGAGATAACAGTTAACCTTGTTGCCTTCATTTAACTGTATGCTCTGTCAGTAAAAATCATGTAGTCATGAATAACAAGGAGCAGAACAGTGAAACACTCAAACCATCATTAAGCCTATTTACAGTAAACTACTTTTGAAGACGGTTGCTCTGCTGCTCACGGCGCTTCCTGACCACACACACTTTCTACGGCTTAGTGTGATATACATATACAAATACACACACACTCTGGATCAACATGGATACACTCCGTAAGAGCATACGTTGTGCATGTTGTTATTAAAAAAAATACTGTATGAATGAAAATGACTGCACTTTAAACATAGTAATAAATGAATAAATAAAAAAGGAAGACAATAAGTTAGAGTGTGATAATGGTAAAATTAAGCAATAAGGCATAAAGTAATACAGAACCTTAAAGGGAATAGTTATGGAACGGCAGGAAAAAATTACACATGTATAAAAGCAGGCTGACAAAAACAGCAGTGTCACAAGGTTCAGTCAGTAGGATTTCTGGAGCTTTTAAACTGAAAGAACTTATGCTCATCAACTTCTAAGCTATCATGGACATAAAGTGTCCTTTAAGTGCTTTAGAAAAAAATAATTAAATGTAATGACAGCTGGGCAAACCTCATCTGCTGAGGACGGTGTTGAGTTTTGATTGAAAGATCCAGAACAGCTGCTCAAACTGTTTTTGTCAACTACAGTTTCTAAGAATTCATCTTTAACTTCACTTGTGTTTAGTTTCTGTAAAATATAGTGATGTTGGATCTTTTGTCCTGCGAAACCACATTTGTGTCATTGATGGAATTTGATCCAAATGACTCAAATCCAACATGTTTTTCAGAAGTGTGATTACGACTTGCACCCTGCTCTCTCAAACATACTGTATAAATATGTCACATTTTCTGTCCTCACCAGGAAATATTTGCACTGTGAGATTTCTGCGTTCGGCCTGCACAGAAAATCTATCATTATCCTAACCCTTCAAGCTTCAGCCATCTTTTTTGGTACCTTTTTTTGGTTTGATTTACTGGTTCTTTCCTCCACAGCATGTGTGTGTATGTGTGTGTGTGTGTGTTGTCTGTGTGTGGGTTACAGCTGTTTACATAGCTAACAGTGGGTGAGCCCTGTTCGACAAGCCCCACCTCTGGGATTCAGGCATTTCCAAGGCCTATAAAGTCTGGATGAAAGCTGAGGCCAAATTAATAAAGTTTAACAGGATAAAGATGTGGCTTGTTACACAGCATGACATTAAACCTGCCCTCCTAAATGACAGAAAACAATCTGTATTTACGACTTCCTGGACATAGAACATCATATAAAGCAGACCAGTTTGTGTTTGCATACGTCCTGTTTGCATTTACAATTTTGCCCTCTCCATACAGGGTCTTTACTTGATCCTTCATATTTTCTCCCTGTTGGCTCAGATGACCTCAGACCTCGCTTTCATAACGAGATATTAAGTCAAACGAGTGAGCATGGAAAGGCAAACACACACAGGGATAAACGAGGCCTCAATCCACGTTCACTGCGGCTCAGCTACGACCGCGAGGTGTGTTACCTGGAACTGTTAAAACTTATTTTGGTTGATGCCCTGGTTATTGGGGCTATTAGGTTTTATCCCACTTGGCACTTTGGTAGTTGTTGTTCTTTCAGAGCTGTTCCTTTCTTGCAGGTTATAGAGCAATAAATGAAGTACCCTGATTCCTTTAAAAACTCAGTGTTATCTCATGTAATTACTTGGATTCTGAATGTGGAGAAGCTTGCTGAAATGAGATGTGTGTGTGGGCCTGTGTGGGTGTTAAGGGCATGCGTGTGGCTATACATATTTACAGTGCATGTACACTGTGGACATTTAAAGGTGGTGGGAACCTCAAACCTTGACAGAATGTCCCACAGGGATATACTGATGAATATTGATGTACGTCTCCAGTTATGCAGCAATTCACATAGAAATGGTGCTGTGCTCGGTTTCCTCAAGACAACTGAGCCAATCAATGTTTTATTGGTGGGATTAAAAGCACAAAAAGTAATTATAGAGGAGTCTCAAAACAAAGCATGAGACGTTTGGTGCAGAGCCAAACCTTCTGGAGGAATAAACATCCAGAGTCACATCTGACTTCTTCTTCTGATCCGGAGCCTGACGGGTGTTTATGCACTGTAATGGTGACTGCTGACAGGGGCTGGAGGGGAAATGTACTTTAATTCTGATGAGTGCTGAGTTTAGTGAGAGGTTGACACTCTCGGTGCATGCCGTTGCCCACTAGCTTATGGCTAAGGCACAGTAAAGAAATCGGACTATTTGGGGTGAAAAAACAATGAATAACAACCATTGCTGATGAAACCAATGTTTAAGTATGAGGTAATGTTGTATAGTTCTAATCACATTATGTTTAGTCTGGTTTGCAGCTTCCTGTCTCACTCTCTGACTCTCCAGGAAGTGAAAGGTGACCAAATAAAACTCACCTAGAATAAACTTGTGGATTTCTCTGGCGTGTACCTCCTTGGATACATTTGGGATAATGTCAGTAAAAATATGTCAGTAAAATATGTTGTACAGTTCTAGTAGCTGTTTGACTTTTTTTTTTTTTTTTTTTTTCACAGAAATGTTATACTATATCTTAAAGAGTGAAGACATTTTGAAATGGATGGAGCAGTGATGGAGCAACATTATCATTAACTTGAGGTCATATTTTTGGCCACCTTGTGAACGTTTTAGCTCTGGTTTTGGTCTCCACCAACTCCTGAAGGAAATATATGGCTCTTTAGCTGTTAAACACTCCATTATGATCACCAACTCAGTCCTGTGGGATAGATTCCTGCAAAAAATTGATTTCGGGAAAAAAAGTAAAACATGAGCACCATGTTTGATTGAATTAAGTTACTGAAAATTGCAATTAAGTCTGGTAATCAGGCCCTTTTGACATTTTTTGCGTGAGGTCAGTTTCTCTCACTAATCTTGTTTCCTCACATGTATCATGATTCAAAACAGACACGATAGGTAGAACCCATGCAAGAGCTAGATGCTAGATACCTTTTTGGACAGCAATCTTTTGTCATACATGATGCCACCAATCGCAATCTGCATGCAAACCGTGCTACTCATAACTTTTGTGAAGCAGACATCTAACACAAGTTTTCTATTTTCACTGCTTTCCGCTCAAGGAAAAAAATATTGCATGCCATATGTTTTCTCCCTGTGTAGTCTCCCTCAAAAATGTAACACACGTCAGATATTTTATTTCTAAGTAAGTGCAGTCTGCGAGCAGCTCTTGCAGTTTTATGATCTGATTTTTTTGGCTGACAAATCAGAATAAAAAACAGTCATTCTGACTGAAGCGTTGATCACTTGCTAATAGACTTTGTTTTATCCGTCATTTTGGTTTCATTCCTCATGAATCATGACTGTGGCTAACATTAAAAAAATACTAAACATTTCATTGAAGCTCAAAGCCTGAGAGACTCGATCTTTCCTTGCCACTGCAGCGTCACATTCAAAGCATGTATCGCTGTGAATGGAGCTGTCTGTCAGCCTTTGCACATACATGAAACACTGACCACTATAGCACTCTAAAATGAACCAGACTCCCTCCCCCCTCCCATCCATCCTTCCTCGCTCAAAAACCAGGAAAGCTTGTATCTCTATGATCGGAAATCTGCCACAAATCTGGCGACCATATGCTGAGACATATTCAGCTTTCATGTCTTTCAACTCGGTGATTTTTTTTTGGTTTTATGAAAGAGTCTGTTTCCCCGCACATGTGCATCTCCCTTGTTTCGTATTCGTATTGTTTTTGAAGTGAATCCTCGCATTGTGTGACAGTGCTCCACTTAGCGAGGCCTTCTGCTGTGTGAGTGAACATTTGGGGGATTACGGTTCAAAGGGGCCGTGCTGAGCTTATACAGACGACTCGGGCCTGCAGATGTACTTTTCTTCTGTTACAGGTTGTCAATAATGGGGAAATGTATTGCAGATTGGTTCCATGTTGCTGTTCCCTGGTTCTGACGTTAATCTTAGGTTGACCTTTGGTTGGATCACCAATTACTTTGAAGAGCACAGAAAACAGACACAGCACAGTCAGTTTATGAGATATGCAGTCAAGGGCAGATAAAGTGCAAATATGAGCACAGAGGTAATATAGAAATAGAGATGGATAACTTATGTATGCATGTTATATATATATATATGAGCAACATCCAAGGATGGTGGTGGATCAGGGTGGGGGTGAGTGATTTACTGCGAGATGAGATAACTTTGTGAACCAGCAGAAATTTTGCTGTATCGTTTACACTGTAGCAACCAGTGCTGGATCATCAGTGGGCAACAACTCTGGGGCTCAGACCCTCAGGGGCCCTGAAGGCTCCAGGTTCATCATGCGGCTTTCTGATGGTGCAAATGGACTTATCTGTGGTTTGTAGAAACATAAAAGGCAAACTGATGGAAGAGGAGAGGAGGAGAAGTATTTCTCTTTAACATTATTTAATGCATGATTAAATATTCAACAACCAATATGTGTTCAGGTATTACAAGGTTATGCATACACTGTGCAGATGTGGCTTGATTTGATTTGATTGAACAACCAATCAACTGTAATCAAAATGTGATTCGAAAGAATGAACCCTGATCCGTGTCCATTGGAGTCCCACCCAATTCGAACCATTGGAGGAGACAGAAAAGAAACCCAAATACAGAAATGTCTCCCGTGAACTAACTAAAACTGTTCTGAGTACCTAATTACTGAAAGCAAGAGGCTGATTGGGCAAATAAGTTTTCAGGGCCTTAAATACATTTGAGGTCCTTTTTTGTAGAGCAACACTGAGTTAAACTGTAGTTTTATGTCAAACATGTATTGCTAATACACAAAACACAGAGTGGAAGAAAATTAAAGCTTAGTTTTGGCCGTGACCCATACCATTTTTTTTATATAGTTTTATATATAAGTCAGGGAGCATTTATAGAAAAATAAAACTGAAAAATAAAGTATGAAAATAATTATAATTTTGATTGATTGATTGATTGGTTTATTTTTTTTTTTTGATTGATTGATTTGTTTATTTAAGTGTCAAACACCATAGTTGGTGCCCAGCCCTCACAGGCTCATTAGACACTAATCATATTCATAAAATAATAATTTCACAATTACATCCACGATAGCTACGTGACATAATACAGAACACATCATAACATAACTAAATCATCAAAAATATGGATACAGATACAAATGGATTGTCATATAGGATACAAAATACTTTGCCGCAGATACCAGGCCTTTTCTATCAATTTTGCCAAAGCAAAAACATCATTTTCAAACAACCAGCACAGAATCTCCCCTTCGTATTGCCAAAATATATCCCGATTTTTAAACTGGATTGATTCAAAAAGAGAGTTCCTTAAATCACAATATAAAGGACAATAAAAAACAAAATGAAATTCATCTTCTACAACCTGGAGATCACAAAATTCACACCGACGTAAATGTTCAGGTGTACCTTTAAATCGACCCACTTCTACTGCCAGAGATAAGGTACTGGTTCTTAATTGAGCACAGAGGGACCTCTGCCTTCTCCTGTTCTGTAGCATAGTCATTCTTAAACTGAACATAATTTCTAAGTGTTGGCTTCTTCCATATCTCCTGTTTCCATTGATCTTCATATTTCCTAAATAATCTTTGTCTGATGACATTTATATTACATTGCAAATTATTATAATATATAATAGTATAATAGTAACAGACACAACAATAATAATAGTAACAATAAAAACAGTGTTTACAGTGTGATTATTTAAAGTAACCTTTTTAGGTTTCTAGAAATGTGCATATACAATATAGAATCAAATTAATACAATAAAGAGTGATATACAATGTGAGTATCAGAATTAAGGATGTTGATGTACGTGCAAAAATATTGTCCAGGAAAGTAGTATCATCTGTATTTTGCCATTGTGGCTCATGTTGCAAATCAATGTGTTGTATTGGATTATGTGAATGTGATGTGATACACATTGGTTTGTTTGGTATTTCATGAGCTGTTGTTCCCAAAAACCTACATTGATGTCTGGTTTAATATGATGTAACAGAACACGACAAACTGATGTGATGTGACACCATAAATATGTTTCATTGATGTGCAAAATACTAACAAATTAAGTGACGCCGTCAAGCCAGTTCAAGCGGCATACACAAATGGCCTGTTCCCAATGCAACATGCACCCTATAATCGTGCGTGAAAGCTGTCAGCACTCTCGCTAATTCACTCCTGAACAATGTCTGTGATTGTTATTTTGAAGGCGAAGAGTTGAAGATCTGATTTCTGATTCTCTTTCAAAAAACACCAGCATGATGCACACGGACAAAGTAAACAAAGAGAACAAGGCAGCCAAGGAAGAAGACTGGAGTTCACAAGCTTGTATGTGAGCGGAGGGAAGGGCGAGCGAGGGCGAAGGGGAGTGAGCTTTTACAAGAGTCAACCAGGGTGGTCCTTGGCTGCGTGCTCAGATGGGAGGCTTGTCAACACAACAGCAGAAAACATCTAAGTCATCCGACTCTTCCTAACTTGTCCCACTTGTGGCAGAGACATCCAGGGCTGGCCAAGTCAGTGGTGGGTGGTGGAGATGGAGGAGGAGGGGGAGGAGGAAGGAGATTTGAGTCCTCTACTAAAATAACAAAGCTGCTTTTGACACTGACCTTGTGTCTGTCTCCGTCTTACTTCCTCTTCCAGTTAACCAGACTCATGTCAGGATTTGCTCGCCGGTGTATTCAACACTTTGCAGCTGTTTGTTTTTGCTGATTCAGGTCTTCCCCATTTTAAAAAACAGTTCGAACAAGTGAGTTTGAATTTAGAGGCAGCTGTTGATGTCAGATATGTATATATATATGGAAAGAATATAAAGTACAGATGTATTTGATCCAAAAATATTCAAGTTATCAGGCCCAGAGCTCATTAATGATCCCAGCAACTCTTGTATTCCTGGCTTGGGTCTCCAGCACCTGTCAGCTCTGTTTTTTTATGAGCACTGCAGGAAAGAGTGGATACAGAGCAGCAGGGTAGAGCAGTTTGGAGGGAGGAGAAGCAGAGGAGTGGGAGGAGGAGAGGAAAGGGGGATATTTGTGATATTTATGGGCTGCAGGGTGGCACTCAGCACAGCGTTGTAGGAAGCAGCTCTTACAAAACCCTTTCTCCTCGTGTATGAAACCACCACAACTGCCCTTGAGGCTATTTTGCTCTTGATATCTTTTATCTATTGATTCATCAGTTATTGCTCATAAAGACTTCAGTGCAGCTTGGACTATGACTCCATTCAACACTTTCCTTGAGTGGCCCCTTATTAAGCTAATGATCAGGTTCTTTTTTTAATGCTTGGGTGTCTACCAGAAATGTTTAAATGCATTAATTTTCAAACCCCCCATTACTTTTCCCACACTGTCTATTACTGCAGCAACTTTATTCACCCTCTGTCTGAGTAATCCATTTTAGCTCCCGTCTGTTTAAGGCCCATCTTCCTAAGTCTGCTCTGGTTGGTCAGTTCTCACAGGCCTGATCAGGCGCCGCCCACCGTGTCTCAGCTTCAGCTCTCCTGTGCGTTTGTGCACCCATGGCCGTGCTTGGTGAGCATATGTGGCCAATTAAACATGATTACAGTAAAACATGTAAATTGTTCCAAATTGAAAGAAGAATTTGAAAGTGTTTAAAGTGATTCAAATGTATGTAGAAGCAGTAAAAATTCAAGGAACCAGGATGCTTTTTTCCTCTTTTTCCCATTTTATGCATGGATGCATTGCATTCCTTCCCATGTCTGTCACACGTTCCTGTTTTATACTTGATTTGATTGGTTGAGTCTTAATGTGACCTACCTCCAAAATGTAAAAATGACTTCCATTTTGGGCCATTTCATGCTCATGCAATCTTTACTCCAGCCCAGAAAACAGTCTGCAGATGAAAAAAAAATAAAACAAACAGAAAACAGTCAGTACGCAAGATGAGGCTGCATCACTGCCATTTGCTGCTACTCAAGCAGGTGCATGTGTTTGTGTGTGTGATACTATCTCTGATATTTCCTTGTTTTACAGCTTGCGTCTCTGAAATGTGAGATTCATTTGTGAATGTGTACATAACATGTACACCTAACAAATATATAAAAACAGCTGTTTCGATTTAGCTCCCATCTTTGACAAGTTAAAGTAAAATATTTTTGTGTTCCATCCTTGTTAGTGAGCTCCTTCACCAAAACAATCTACTGACCTGACAGGTGCGGCTTATCGAGATTAAACAACATGATTAGTGCACAGCTGTACTCTGGACCAATCCAGTAAAAGGCAGGCCACAGATCACGCAACACAATGCCACAGATTTCGCAAGTTTTGAGCAAGTGTTGACTGCAGGGATGTTCCATCAGTTGTCCGTGAACTGAATGTATATTTTGTCTCAATCTATGAGGTAAATGTTGGTCACACACCACACCAAGCCATAATGGAGATGGCCTATGGGACTGAAATTGTGAAATTGTGAAACTTTGCACTAATCAGGTTGTCTAATCAACATCTTGATAAGCCACACCTGTCAGGTGAATTGATAAATATGCATAAACGAAGACTTTCGTTTATTGCATAAACTTCAACTCGTAAAACATGGGAGCAAAGACAAAAGGGTTGCATTTTGGACAGTTTTCATGCAAACACTGTACCGATGCATGTGACTGCAGTGGTATTGGAAAGTTATACAGCTCAGTAATAAATGTTTATGGTTTTATGTGTGCCACTGATTTGCAGGTTGACATTTTACCTGCTGTCCTTAAATACTGAGAAAAACAAAGTTCATTCTAGCCCAACATGAGCAAGCTATGCTTATATGCTCTTTTGAATGATGTGACAGTTTTATTAAATATTTTCCTTGATTAATTGAAGATGAGCCTGAACAATCACCTGCAAGCTGTAACTTACTATTTTCAGTGATTGTTTCACAGTTTAATGGTACATTTTTGTGATTGAAATTGCATAACATTGTCATATTATTATACTAAAAGCACACAGTTATTGTTGGCAAGGGCAGATATTTCCCTTCACTGTTGGGGGGACAATAAACAGAAAACGTTTCATTTCTGAAGTGCACACCCCTTAAGCTTTTTTTAAAGGACAACTTGGAAATGTTCTGTTCCTGTTTGCCATGACAATACCAGGTGTTTTTTTTTTTTTTTACTGAGACCTCAGAACATCTAAAGTGTTTGTGGTGACTGAAACAGGGAGCTGTTTTAAGCCAAGACACTGTTACTTTCTAACACAAACCAAGTGTTTTTGTGCTTTAACATAAAACTTGGTAACAAATCAAAAATAGCACATTTCTTTTAAGTTAACAAAAATACAAAATTAATCAAAATTAACAAAATATCTGCTTACTATGATCTGCCAGCACCACGTTGAGGGAGGCTCCACAGAAACAGGTGTGTAAGGTGCCGGCTGATTGGCGGTGGACCAAACCATTGTTAGGTATATGGGGGACCAATCTTTAGAATGTAAAAAACGCATTGTTCTGTATCTTGAATTAGCACAAGTCTTTTCAATGCATATTATTATATGACTTTCAAATTATATGTATCACTGATAAAGGTCATTTAGGGGGATAAATCTCTGCCTATGATGAGAAGTGGACAAGTGAAAATGAAAAACAAGCCTTTCCATGAATTAAGCCTCTCTGTTGGCCTCATTTAATAGTAACAACATTTGGGTAAAACTGCAAAGTTCTGCAAAAAAAGCTGAATTTCACAATATAGTTTAATGCTCACTTCTAGGTGGTTCTTCCCCTTTTTAATACACAGTTCATGTTCTTAATGGAAACTGACTTCTGATCATTTATCACCACTCCACACAGATCTGATCTAACCCTCCTCACATTAACACATCAAATAATCAACCTTTGTGTTTGCTACATTGTTTTTCATCTTTAGAGGTGTAATTAGCCCTTTTTGAAAAGTGCGGTTGGTAACATGGTACAATCCAGGAGGAGCGAGCATCCAGTGGAAGAATCTCACTCCCTCCTTACAGGCCTTCCTTCAGCGCCGGTTAGTTCACTACTTTCAACAAACTCTCCTATCAAATCAGGCCGTGTGTAATGCTCCCATCCCTGCATCTATTCCAGTTACTAAAAACTTTACTTATCTGGGGGTAGATATTTATTCTTCCATACAGACACTAACTAAAAACAATTTCAAACAAAGTCGTGGTGGATCTCGACAGGTGGTCTGGCCTCCCTAATTCACTTTGTGGTAAGGTGGCCATAACTAAAATGAATATTCTGCCCAGAGTCAACTTTGTTAGCTCAATGCTCCCCCTTCCCCCGCCCCCTCAATATTGGAACAAATTGCAATCAGCAATAACTACATTTATTTGGCTCAACACAATGCAGCCAGAAAGGCAGAGGCCGGTGGCCTTTAAACTTTATAAGTGGGCCTTCACACTGAGGCCTCTATTAACTTGGTTTCAACCTGATGCACAGGTGTCATGGCGAACTCTGGAGGAGCGGATGTTAGCTAATATTTTGCTTGCTAATATTTCAGCCCACCATTGCCGCTTGAGGTTTGGTCCCATAATATCATATCTGGATGGGGCCCACACTCTCCAATATTTAATAATGATAAACTGTTGATTGGCAGTCGTCCTAACTTTCCTGACTGGGAAAGAAAAAACATTCTGAGTAGGAAAAAGCTAGATTTTTTACTGTGAAAACCACAAGTATGTTTAACGAACCATTGTTGTTACTTATAATGCAAATATAAATTGTTATATGTAATTTATATGTAACTATTTACATTTAAATGCAGGCAATGCCTCAGGCTCAGGGCTCCCTCAGCTCCTAGCTGCCTGCTCCAGCAGTCTCCTCATTGTTTTGACTCATTAAAGAAAAAAACGACTCCACTACACACTAAACACACTCAACCAAACACTACATAACACACCAACTATATACTCCAAACACGCCAAATGTCACAAATCTCTCAAAACTCGCTGTCTCTATGGTTGTCTCTATCATGTCACTGTCGCTGTCACTCTTTCGCCGCCGTCCCTCCCACAACTTCCCCCTGTTCCTCAGCAATCAAATCACGTAGTTTGCCATATAATTTTGTGATTGGTTGATGTGGTGCCTTTTTCCACCAATAGGAAAGGGAGTAGCACAGTTTTTTTTGCTTGCAAACACTTCCTGCTTGCTGACACTTTCGTGAGAGAAGCCCGTTTTGACCGTTTCTTCCTGCACCAAACGCGCAGCAAACGTGATGGCAGTGTGCGCAAAAAAGCGTGGCAGACATTATTTATCATAAGTCCGGTTTTACTTGGCCTATCAAGAACGATTTAAAAACTGGTATATAGTTTGAAGGCTGCACGGACACATATGTTGGAGACTCACAGAGGCTGCGTCTTGCTGCTATGTCATCTTAAATTGGTCACGTGATTTGGACGCACCGACGTGTCCATCGACTCAGGAGGTGGGGCTTGGGGGTGGCTCTGTATCACTGTAATCCAAACAAATCCAACGGTGCACACCCTTAAACCACGCAGCAGCCATGTTGAAAATCTCAGGTCAGTCTGATCCTGAGCTGCAGAGATATTTGAGGCACACACACACACACACACAGACAGAGATTTCTTGCTTTTATGGAGAGATAGAATGTTTGTCATTGTTTCAAAAACAATGAAACATAGCTAGTTGCTCGTAGTTTGACAAATAAATATCAAATATAAACAAGTATAAAAAATAGATAAAAATGTATACAAGATAGACAGACACATGTGGTACATTTTTAGCTACAGGTAGCATTTGAGACGACTCAGTGACAGCAGTATGAACTGAGCAGTGCTAAATGCTGACAACACAAAGTTAAAGTTGTTCACATAAAAAAGGAAGACGCTTTTCCATAACTGGCACAATGTAACTTTTCAGAGAAAGCTGTTTTCTGTTCCTGTCTCCCCTTCGAAACACTTGGGCGTTGTTGCTGAAAGTGCCTTTCTTTTCAAAATTGTTGTTACATTCAACTTCTGTATTCCTCCCTCTGGCCACATTCCCACTTCCCCAAACCTGTTTGGTCCTATGCTTTGCTCATGAGATGCCCCCTGTTCTCTTGCAACAGTCACCTTGATCCAACGTTCAGCCACTTCTGCCTTGCAGTAACCTGTCCATGTCCACATGTTTTCACACGTTTTCCCTTATCAGCCCTGCTATACCAGCCTCTTTATCCAGTCAATACCAGGCTGTCAAAGCTGCTTCTTCCATTTGCATTTAGCCGCTGTTATCTGCTACCTGAAACCCAAAAGCTGAGACCTGTTACTTGCCTGTTTTGAAGCTATGCATTATCATTGGATTTTGGATTTTCCGCAGGGCTCTTTGGAATTGTTTTTCTATTAAGGCTGCCGTCCCGGTTTGGACCTTTGATTACTTAATATTTCCTTATCTGCTAAATTACATCTGTGAACTTTCCCCATCTGCTTGCGTTATCTGTATTTGGTTCAACAATAACATTGACCAACCTAGAAACCCTCATTCAAATGTATCACACCCATAATTTCAACACCATGTCAGTCAAACAGTGTCAACATCACTTCTGTAGAAAGCACCAGTGAATGTCCGTCAGACTTTTTCATTTGTTTATGAACATTTCTTGGTCTAAGCTATTTTCAAAACATTTAACAAATGATGCTTTTAAAAAACATATCCCCAGTGTCTCCAGTGTAAATGACTCATATTCACACCAGCCATGACATACATGATAAATGTCATGTTGATAACATAATACATTTGCAGGGCTTGTAGAAAGGTGCAGAAGAGAAGTATCTCTTTATTATGATTGTGAATTAAGCATTTTAAATTGTTTGTAGGCTTCAAAATGATTGTTTTGTTTATCTCTCTGTCAGAATTCTGATGGTTGGTTCTAGCTTTTAAAAAGCTCTGTCAGCCAATAGTTTCACATTGTTGGTATCACTTGGTATCTCTGTTTCATCAGCAGTTGACAGTTGACAGCAATTTGTCTTGGTAGTTTGTGGAGAAAATGTAAAAATGGCTAAATGGCCCCTAAATGTAAAAAAGTTACAGTATATACCCAGCACACTGTCATGCCCAGAAGGCAGCTAGCTTGCGGTAGCAAAGTAAATGTGATTTAGCGTTTAGCGCCATTGTTACCAATGTTAACATTAGCTAGCTGGCATTACCAATGTTAATGCTAGCTTGCTAGCTGTCAGACTGATCATTTGTCAAACATATTTGCAGTTCTATTATTTGTGTATTCAATCCTGCCTCTTTTCTGCTATTAACTTTACTTACTTATTTACTTACTTATAATAACTAGCAATACGTAATAACATCAACCTTGCATTATACATTTTCCAACCATGGCTTGAAACCTTGTCCTGTCATTTCTGTAGTTTTATCAAGATGTAGAGAGAGTAAGGTCATCAACTCCCAGGTTTTTATTACTTTAGTTGTTTTATTAGTGTTTGGTCAATGAGTAATTTTCTGTAACAAAAGAGTCCTCCCTCATTCCCACAGTGCACCACCAAGCCTTATAAACACCTTGCTCATAAGCTTAAGCAGTATATGCTGATACACATGGACAGCAACCATGGGCGGTAAACCCTCACATCAAAAGATCCAAGAAGAAAGAACCGTCTTTCTTTCCAAAGAGAATGAGGTGTACAGGATTCCTTCTCTTTTCTACAACAGAGACAACAACATCGTCATGGCCTTTGCAGAGCAGAGGAGCTCTGTAGATGACGCCCATGCAAAACACCTGGTCATGAAAACAGGAACGCTGAAGAAGGAGGAGAGCACTGGTGTGAGAACGATTGAGGTAATCATCCCAAATAATTGTTTCATTGCTAAATTACTTGTGCATCTGCTTTGTTTCATTCACGCATCTCTGATTAATGTTCTCTCTAGTGGTCGGAGCTCAAAGTGGTGAAGGAGGCACATCTTGATGGACATCGTCCGATGAACCCCTGCCCAGTGTACGAGAAAACCAGCAAAACACTTTTCCTCTTCTTCATCTGCGTTCAGGGCGTCGTCTCAGAGTGCTGGCAGAGATTCTGGGGCCGTAACAAGGCTCGTCTCTGCTACATTACAACAAAAGATGGTGGCCAGACTTGGAGCAGTGTGACTGACTTGACGCATCTTCCTGATATCAATGAATGGGCCACATTTGCTGTTGGTCCAGGTCATGGTCTTCAAACAGAGAGTGGAAGATTGATCATTCCAACGTATGCATATGCTTCTTGCTCCGCCTCATACTGTTGCATATCATGTTATTGCGCCGTCCCGTATGGCCTCGCTCTGTACAGTGACGATAAAGGCAGTAATTGGCTATTTGACGAGATGCTTGAGACAAAATCAGTTGAATGTGAAATGGCAGAGGTGTCTGATGATGCAGGCAAAAACTACATCTACTGCAATGCTCGTAGTGAGGGAGGTTATCGAGTGGAAGCTATTGACTCGGGGGCTGGTTTTAAAACCCTCCCCTCTGCTGGAAAGCTTGTGGAAACAGGCGGAGGCTGTCAGGGAAGTGTGGTCTCCTTTCCAGCTCAAAGCAAAGGTGCCACGGCTGACTCAAGCCCAAATAAGTGGCTGCTCTACACCCACCCAAATGATCAGTCCAACAGGATCAATTTAGGAGTGTATCTGAATAAATCCCCACAGGATCCAAATGCATGGAGCAAACCCTGGATCATCAACAGTGGACCCAGTGGTTACTCAGACCTGGCTTACATTGGTGATGGTTGGTTTGCATGTCTCATGGAGTGTGGGGTGCAGAAATATACTGAGCAGATAGCATATGAAGTTTTTCACTACAATCAAGTCAAGAAGAGTATTGAGCAGTGAAAGAATGACATCAATGCCTTTATCAGGTGTGAAGCCGTTTATATATTTTGGATTCCTTGCATTCCTTGAATGATAAAGAGATCTACAAATATGTCTGACTTCAGGATGCTGACGCTGTATGTATGTATGATAATATGCTAATGGAGTGTGGGAGGCATTGTGAAGCTGATCACATTGTCATTGTCTTTGCTACAATAAAGTCAAGCTAGTACGGGAGTGTAAAAATCAGATGTTTTGACATGTCCATCTTTCTCTGACGCTGTACCACAAAATGACCTGTTGTTTTTCTCACTTGAGACTTCAGAGTAGCCTGCTGTGTATTACAAGTGACACTATTGTGCTGAAATTACATGTAAAAGTTCTCAATATAAAGGTATTGGATTAATATCATTTAAAAACAGTAGTTGTAATGACTTACATCGTCCTTTAAAATGACTGATTTTGTTATATTTCAGCTGTAACAACCATATTAATAATGTATAAGTGCTAACATTCGATACTCTAAAGTTTGATTGAAATGAAGCTGTATCGACACCAAGTTTTTGTTTTTTGTTCTATCTAAAGAATTAAAAAAGATTTTTGACAAACAATGGCATTGAAATAGTTCTATTTGTTGTGTTTCTGAAAAATGTATATATATTTTTCACACTTGTATTCATGCATGACCTTCAAAGGGTATACTTTTTTACTTTTTTGATTAAACAGAAAACTACCTCCTGCTGTTTAATGGACTTATGACAGATATTCCCGTTATAATGGCACTTTGCACAGGCCAGAAATGATCTATTAAAAATAAACTCATTGTGTTTTTTCTGCATGTGTAACACTAATTGTGGAAAACGTTCGCAATTATGTAAAGTGGCAATAACAATTCAGTCAGTGATGGTTTGATGATATATATTTTCTGTAAGAACTTTAATTTCTGATTAATTTAATCTGAGGATTCTAAGAAAAAAAATGCGGACTTCTGAGTTTTAAAATCAGCATTCAGACCCTTTGTTACACATGCCCCTAATGCTCTTCCTAGAAAAGGATGACTTCAACTGAAACATCTTCCTGTTTTTCAGATCACGCCTTTAGAAGTAAACCATAACGTTAAGTCTGTGATAAAAGACTCCTCCCTCATTCACAAAGGGCAGCACCAAGCCTTATAAACACCTTGATCATAAGCGTAATTATTATATGCTGATACACATGGACAGCAACTATGGGCGGTAAACCATCATGTCAAAAAGTCCAAGAAGAAAGAACCGTCTTTCTTTCCAAAGAGAATGAGGTGTACAGGATTCCTTCTCTTTTCTACGACAGAGACAACAAGATCTTCATGGCCTTTGCAGAGCAGAGGAGCTCTGCAGATGACGCCGACGCAAAGAACCTGGTCATGAAAACAGGAACGCTGAAGGAGGAGAGCACTTGTGTGAGAATGATTGAGGTAATCATCCCAAACAATTGTTTCATTGCTAAACTACTCGCTAATCTGCTTTGCTTCATTCACAAATCTCTGATTAATGTTCTCTCTAGTGGTCGGAGCTCAAAGAGGTAAAGGAGGCTCATCTTAATGGACATCGTCCGATGAACCCCTGTCCAGTGTACGAGAAATCCAGCAGGACACTTTTCCTCTTCTTCATCCGTGTTCAGAACGGCATCACGGAGGGCTGGCAGAGATTCTGGGGCCGTAACAAGACTCGTCTCTGCTACATTACAACAAAAGATGGTGGCCGGACTTGGAGCAGTGTGACTGATTTGACAGATAGTCTTGATATCAGTGAATGGGCCACATTTGCTGTTGGTCCAGGTCATGGTCTTCAAACAGAGAGTGGAAGATTGATTATTCCAATGTATGCATATGCTTCTTGCTCCGCCTCATACTGTTGCATATCATGTAATTGCTCTGTCCCACATGCTCTCACTCTGTACAGTGACGATAAGGGCAGTATTTGGAAATTTACCAAGATGCTTGAAACAAAATCAGTTGAATGTGAAATGGCAGAGGTGTCTGATGATGCAGGCAAAAACTACATCTACTGCAATGCTCGTAGTGAGGGAGGCTATAGAGTGGAAGCTATTGTTGAGGGAGCTGGTTTTAAAATCCTCCAGCCTGCTGGAAAGCTTGTGGAAACAGGTAAAGGTTGTCAGGGAAGTGTGGTCTCCTTTCCAGCTCAAAGCGAAGGTGCCACGGCTGACTCAAGCCCAAATAAGTGGCTGCTCTACACCCACCCAAGTGATCCACACAAGAGGATTGCTTTAGGAGTGTATCTGAATAAATCCCCACAGGATCTAAATGCATGGAGCAAACCCTGGATCATCAACAGTGGACCCAGTGGTTACTCAGACCTGGCTTACATTGGTGATGGTTGGTTTGCATGTCTCATGGAGTGTGGGGTGCAGAAATATACTGAGCAGATAAAGTGTCAAGTTTTTCACTACAGTCAAGTTGAAAATGGCATGGGGCTGAATATCCGAAAACATTAAGAGCTCTGCAAATACACCTGACTTCTAGATTCTGATGCTGATCAAGCTTGTAAATATCTGATTATATGCTCAGCCTAATGTAGTGTGGAGATCACTGTGAAGTTGATCAGATGGCCTTTAAACGTTTTTGCTTCCATGAGCCTTCAGAGCAGCTTGTTGTGTATTACAGTGATACTATTGTACTTAAATCACACTTATAGCTACTCAATATAAAGATGTTGGATTGATATGATTTAGAAACAAAGTTACAATGATTCACACTGTCCATGAAATTGACTGATTTTGTTTTTATTTCAGCTGTAACAACCATATTAATTATGTTTGTCTCGAAGATATTTTGCTGATGTTTGCTCTCCTCTACATACAAGTTTATAATTTTCATGTATAGAGTTAAAGTGTTTAAAGTGTTTGACTTAGCGTTTACTCTCATTCGTATAAAAAAAGATAAGATTGAGTGATGGATCAAACAAAGAGTCATGGTGTTTCCAACCAGGTGTTTCAGGGCTGAAAGTCAGTTTTCTGTGCCGAGTTCCTGCTCCCATGAACTTATTGTACTGTGTTGAATATTACAAGAGAAACTGTAGCACTGAAATCATATTAACAACTATTATACATATTAAAAGTGTTGAATTGATTTGATTTGCAAATGTAGAATTATCTACAGGGATTGTCTGATATGATTGATTGTGTTTTTAGATTGATTTCAGCTGTAACAACCATATTAAATGTGATACTTTACTGACATTTGACACTCATGTGGTGTAATGTAAGCAAAGCTGTACTGGCTCAGATTTAATGTTTTGTTATGTTATTATTAAATGTAAAAAGAAAAACAAGATTTTTTGACAAATAAATGGACTTACAAGCACTTTATTGGTTTTCTGCAGAGTTTATCTATTTTGCACACTTGTGAGCATGCACATCCTCAAAGGGGCACATTAACTTTGATAATCAGTACTTGTCTTAACAAGGAAAATCTCTACATGATGTTAAAACTTCTATTTTGAAGGGCTTTTGTTTTCCTTGAATAGACTCATCACCTAAAATGATACAGGGCTTTACGAATATGCCTAATTTTAAGATGCCAACATTGTTAATGTCTGATTATATGCTGAGATTTTATTGATACTTCTGATGTGCATCAGACATCAAAGGATGCATCATTTAGAGGGAGCTTAATGTTGCTTAGCATGAGAACTAAAAGCTTGTTTCTTGAGAATCTAATGTGACTATATAATAGTTTTACAGTATCACTGGTGACTTTCTCTCACAGGAAGATGCTGTTCAGACAAAAAGGAAAGCAGCAGGAAAATTATTCCTCCTGTTTTAAGAAAAACACAACACTGACTCTAATCAAGTCATTTTACATGGAAGGATTAATAAATCCAGTATTAAATTCACTGAAAGGTAACTGGCCAAACTTTCTCTCATCTTTCTAACCCTCAATTCTGCAGTTGGAAATGTTAATCAAGTCACTGGTAAAGGGTCACAGGGCAGGTGTATGGGCGGGAACTCTGTGCAAGATGGCCGCGCTTTCATCCAGGATATTTGGCTTCATTTTTGTACATTAGGAGGAGGTGGTAGAGCTTCATCCATCTTTATATAGTCTATGGTTACAGCATGTAACTCCCAGTCATGACCCTTGGTTGTAAATTTCTATCGCTGTGTACAGGTGAGCAAAAGTGTTCTTTAGTAAGATTTAGTGCTGTTGGTAGGTAGATTTTTCAACAAATGGTCAGCTGGTGCACTGATTTCAGTATCAATGCTAAGCTAAGCTAACTGAAACCTGGCTTTAGCCCCATACTTCATGCAGAATCAAAGTTGTAACGATCTCATCATCCAATTATTGGGGGAGTGTCATTTCATAGCAAATGAAGGGGATTTCTAACATGATGTTAAAATTCCCATCACAGTTGGTTGAACTATTAGTCCAGGGAAAATATTGTTTAATTGATTAAGATGAAGAAGGAAACTTCTGTTTCCTATTACCAGGTCGGGATGGAAACACAACAATACTCTTATCAAATTGGTCTCACAGGGCTTCAGCATGGCTGTAGACTTGTTGATATCTTTGAACAGAATTTCCTGAAAAACAACACTTATAGTGGGTTGATTATCAAGAAGACAAGTTGATTTTTTTCCTTTTATTGTATCGCCGGTGTCCCAGTATGCCTGTGCCGTGACATTTAAAAATTAAATATTGATATTTGCCTCTTAAATTTTTTGCAACTCTTTAGCGATAAAAGAGACAAAACACACAATGAAGAAAGTTCAAGAGTAATTTGACTGACTGTATGTGTAACACTAATTGTGGAAAATGATGGTTTGAGGACAGTCTGACCTGAACTTGCTTGGCTGACCTTCCTCCTAGTAAATAAATGGCCAAACTTTTTTTTGGCTCTACCCAAGTGAGGGAGTGAACTTTTATTTTCTGTAAGAACTTCCTAGGAAAGGATGACTTCATTCAGTTAAGTTTAGTTTTTATTGAAAGTAAACCTCTTGTCCACAGCTAGGCCTCGCACTGTATTTCGCCACTCGCAGATCACCTGTTGCCCAGTTACGCTCGTGCATAGGGATACGGAGGTTCGGCGTATTTTTGTTGAGAAAATGTAGTGCCAAAAGAAAGCGCGGTCTGACGGCAATATGAGGCAGTATGAATTTTACTTATACAACGTACACTTGAACTGATATAGATTTTTTTAGCTGAGCCTTGTTTTAGGTGGTTTATTTAGGTTTGTCTCTGGACCCCGTTCACTGCAGTACAAAGCTGAGCGTCTGGCTGGAGCGGCTCTCTACTTCTCTAAACTGAGGCTGCGCTGATCTGTGATTACGGTAGGAAACAGACCGACTATAGATATGTACTTTATATGACCCCACTTCAAAAAACCCGAACTATGCCTTTAAGTCTGTGATAAAAGACTCCTCCCTCATTCCCACAGGGCAGCACCAAGCCTTATAAACACCTTGCTCATAAGCGTAAACGTTATATGTTGATACACATGGACAGCAACTATGGGCTGTAAACCATCATGTAAAAAAATCCAAGAAGAAAGCACCATCTTTCTTTCCAAGGTGAATGAAGTGTACAGGATTCCTTCTCTTTTCTACGACAGAGACAACAAGATCTTCATGGCCTTTGCAGAGCAGAGGAGCTCTGTAGATGACACCCATACAAAACACCTGGTTATGAAAACAGAACGCTGAAGACGGAGGAGAGCACTTGTGTGAGAATGATTGAGGTAATAATCCAAACAATTGTTTCATTGCTAAATCACTTGTGAATCTGCTTTGTTTCATTCACACATCTCTGATTAATGTTCTCTCTAGTGGTCGGAGCTCAAAGAGGTAAAGGAGGCTCATCTTAATGGACATCGTCCGATGAACCCCTGTCCAGTGTACGAGAAAACCAGCAAGACACTTTTCCTCTTCTTCATCTGTGTTCAGGGCGTCGTCTCAGAGTGCTGGCAGAGATTCTGGGGCCGTAACAAGACTCGTCTCTGCTACATTACAACAAAAGATGGTGGCCAGACTTGGAGCAGTGTGACTGACTTGACAGATAATCTTGATATCAGTGAATGGGCCACATTTGCTGTTGGTCCAGGTCATGGTCTTCAAACAGAGAGTGGAAGATTGATCATTCCAATGTATGCATATGCTTCTTGCTCCGCCTCATACTGTTGCATATCATGTAATTGCTCTGTCCCACATGCTCTCACTCTGTACCGTGACGATAAGGGCAGTATTTGGAAATTTACCAAGATGCTTGAAACAAAATCAGTTGAATGTGAAATGGCAGAGGTGTCTGATGATGCAGGCAAAAACTACATCTACTGCAATGCTCGTAGTGAGGGTGGCTATAGAGTGGAAGCTATTGATGACGGAGCTGGTTTTAAAACCCTCCCTTCTGCTGGAAAGCTTGTGGAAACAGGTAAAGGTTGTCAGGGAAGTGTGGTCTCCTTTCCAGCTCAAAGCAAAGGTGCCACGACTGACTCACGCCCAATTAAGTGGTTGCTCTACACCCACCCAAGTGATCCACACAAGAGTCAAGTCAAGTCAAATGTATTTATATAGCACATTTCATACGGCAAGTGTGAACTCAATGTGCTTCAAGAAATTAAAACAAAGATACATTGTATAACATAAAATAGCATATAGGATAAAAATAATTAAAAGAAAATAAAAAAAAAATATTACATGCATAAAAAACATTTAGGACATTATAAAATCATACAAGAATGAATTATTATCATCATTTAAAAAGGAGATAGTAATAATAATGATAATAAAAATTCTTAAAGCAAACAAACAGGACAGAAATAAAACACATTCTTTAAACATAACTAAAAATTTGCAAAAAAAAGATATGTTTAGTTTACTTTTAAAAGAAGACACTGTTGTAGCAGACCGTAGTTCATGTGGAAGAGAATTCCAGAGAGTAGGACCATAGTGGCTGAAAGCGCCATGAGCTGATTTGGAGTTGATTCTGGGTAGGAGCTCTTTAGCTGATGATGTAAGGGATCTCACTGGTGTGTATTTAGTGAGCATGTCAACAACGTAAGAAGGAGCCAAGCCATTACAACATTTAAAAACAATAAGAAGTATTTTAAAATCAATTCTTTGTTTAACTGGGAGCCAATGAAGAGATGATAAAATAAGAGTGATGTGCTCAAACCTCTTTGTTTTCGTTAGGACTCTGGCTGCAGCATTTTGAATACGCTGGAGTTTATGTAAAGTCTGCTTATTCAGTCCAGCAAAAAGAGCATTGCAGTAGTCCAGTCTACTGGAAATAAAAGCATGAACCAGCTTTTCAGAGTCTGACTGAGACAGGAAACATCTAACTTTTGATATGTTTCTAAGATGATAAAAAGCAGTCTTAGAAACATTAGAGATATGCCTTTGGAAGGTAAGATCAGCATCTAAAATCACACCCAAGTTATTGACATGCTCACATGGTTTTACAGACAGGGGAGTTAACAAGGATTGAATATTTTGCCTCAGAGCCTCAGGACCTACCAAAGGAATCACTGTTTTGTCCTCATTAAGTTGTAAAAAATGTTTTACCATCCAGCATCTGATGTCTGTGATGCACTGGATGAGATCATTTATTGGGCATAGATTATCGATAGAAACAGAAATGTATAACTGTGTGTCGTCGGCATATGACTGATATGAAATATTATGTTGCTGTATGATGGACCCAAGTGGTAGCATGTACAAGTTGAACAACAGAGGACTGAGAATTGACCCCTGAGGGACTCCATATGAAATGCCAACCTCATCAGATTCATAATTACCAATGGACACAGAGAAAGATCTTACAGTAGGATATGAAGAAAACCAGTGAAGAACTGTGCCTTTAAGGCCTAGACAGTGTTCAAGGCGCTGAAGAAGAATTTCATGATCGACAGTATCAAAAGCTGCACTGAGGTCAAGAAGAACTAGAATAGAAACTTCATGATTGTCTGTACTAATTTTAAGATCAGTAACAACTCTTAGCAGGGCAGTTTCGGTACTATGGTTAACTCTAAAACCGGACTGGTAAACATCAAACAAATTGTGGTTTGACAGATACCTATATAATTGTCGGTGAACAACCTTTTCAAGAATTTTCCCCAGAAATGGAAGGTTTGATATTGGTCTGTAATTTTTGAATACAAGTGGATCAAGATTACCCTTTTTTAACAGAGGTGTTACAATAGCATGTTTGAGACATGAGTGGAAGATTCCTGAATGTAGGGAGGCGTTAACAATATCAAGGACATCCTCTATCAGACAGTTAAAAACATTTTTGAACAATTTTGTAGGCATCAGATCAAGAGAGCATGTTGCAGAACTGAGCTGCTGCACCACATCTTGAAGCTCACTGGACTGAATCAGTGTGAAGCTGGAGAGTGCTGGTAATGCTGTGTTGGGTGCAGAGAAATTGGTCACACCCATCAGTCGGGGAAGCCACAATTGTATTTCTAATATTGGAAATTTTATCGTTAAAGTATGTGGCAAATTCATTACTTTTCACTGAAGAGTGGAACTCAGCAGGAATTGATCTAAGCGGATTAACCAGTTTGTCGATAGTACTAAACAGCACTTTGGAGTTATTTAAGTTTTCAGTAATAATTTGAGAGAAATAATGTTGTCTAGCTATTTTAATTTCTTTGTTATATTTAAAAAGCAGGACCTTATAGATGCCATAATCAACCTGTAATTTGGTCTTACGCCATTTGCGTTCAGATTTGCGGCAGGTTCTTTTTAGTGCCCTCACTCTTTCCATATTCCTCCAAGGAGCTTTTATTTTACCAGAAATTAGTTTAGTTTTCATAGGTGCAACATCATCCATAATTCGTGTCACTGAATTTTTTAAATTATTGACCAAATTGTCACATAAGGACAGAGAGAACAAATTAAAACCAGACTGTGAACTACTACCCCAAACAGAGTTTGTTTATCTAGCAATAAACCTATCAGATGTCTCTGCACAAATGGCCCGTCTTTTGACTAGCTTTAAACCAGGTACATATTCGGTCAGCAGAGCAACATTAAAAAAAATACAAAAATGATCTGAAAAGCCAACATCTAGTATGCACTTTGGGGTTAAGTCAATGCCTTTAGAGATAACCAGGTCAAGAGTATGACCTTGATTATGTGTCAGCTCGGTAATGTGTTGGGTAAGTCCAAAAGCTGATAATGTGTCGGTGAACTGGTTGGCAAAACAATCAGTAGCATTATCAATATGAATATTAAAATCCCCAGAAATAAGGATAGAATCATATTCAACAGTAATTTTAGATAAAAGCTCACCAAATTCAGATAAAAAGTCTTTTTTGAGTCTTGGAGGGCGGTAAACTGTGAGAACTAAACATGGATATACAGATTTGATTATTAGAGCTAAATATTCAAATGTAGAATAGAAACCAAATGAGATGTTTTTACATGATAACATATCTGAAAAAATAGCAGCAACACCACCACCTTTCTTGTTAGATCTGCAACAGTGTGAAAATGAAAAATTAGATGGTGAAGCTTCAATCAGCTCTTTACTATCAGTCTCATCAAACCAGGTCTCAGTGAGGAGAATACAATCAAGTTGATGTGATGTTATAGTATCATTAACAATGAAGGTTTTATTGTTAAGGGATCTAACATTGAGGAGAGCCAAGAGGATCGCTTTAGGAGTGTATCTGAATAAATCCCCACAGGATCCAAATGCATGAAGCAAACCCTGGATCATCAGCAGTGGACCTAGTGGTTACTCAGACCTGGCTTACATTGGTGATGGTTGGTTTGCATGTCTCATGGAGTGTGGGGTGCTGAAGGAAACTGAGCAGATAAAGTGTCAAGTTTTTCACTACAGTCAAGTCGAAAATGGCATTGCAGGGAAAGAAATAGTTTTTAACTGATGTCAAGCCTTCTCTCCATTTTTACTACCATTTTGTAGACATTGTATTGGGCTGAAGACCTGAAATGATTAAGAGCTCTACAAATACACCTGACTTTTAGATTCTGATGCTGATCAAGCTTGTAAATATCTGATTATATGCTCAGCCTAATGTAGTGTGGAGATCACTGTGAAGTTGATCAGATGGCCTTTAAACGTTTTTGCTTCTATCAGCCTTCAGAGCAGCTTGTTGTGTATTACAGTGATACTATTGTACTTAAATCACACTTATAACTACTCAATATAAAGATGTTTGATTGATATGATTCAGAAACAAAGTTACAATGACTCACATTGTCCATGAAAATGACTGATTTTGTTTTTATTTCAGCTGTAACAACCATATTAATGATGAGTGTGTCGAAGATATTTTGCTGATGTTTGCTCTTGTCCACATACAAGTTTATTATTTTCATGTATAGAGTTAAAGTGTTTAAAGTGTTTGACTTAGCGTTTACTCTCATTCGTATAAAAAAAGATAAGATTGAGTGATGGATCAAACAAAGAGTCATGCTGTTTCCAACCAGGTGTTTCAGGGCTGAAAGTCAGTTTTCTGTGCCGAGTTCCTGCTCCCATGAACTAATTGTATTGTGTTGCTTATTACAAGAGAAACTGTTGCACTGAAATCATATTAACAACGATTAGACATATTAAAAGTGTTGAATTGATTTGATTTCCAAATGTAGAATTATCTACATGTATTGACTGATATGATAGATTTTGTTTTTAGATTGATTTCAGCTGTAACAACCATATTAAATGTGATACTTTACTGACACTTGATACTTATGTGGTGTAATTCAAGCAAAGCTGTACTGGCACAGATTTAATGTTTTGTTTTATTATTGTTGAATGTAAACAGAAAAACAAGATTTGACAAATAAATGGAGTTATAAGCAATTTCTTTATTGGTTTTCTGCAGAGTTAATCTATTTTGCACACTTGTAAGCATGCACGTCCTCAAAGGGGCACATATTTTAACTTTGATCATCAGTGAATAGTGGCAAGCAAAACAGTAACTACTCATACTCCTATACTAACTTATTGGCATTAAGTAGCCTATATTACATTTACTTTTTGTAACATACTATTTTACACCACATTTTTTCATATTAAAGGAGGAGGAGAAGAACAGGGAGAGTCCATCAGGGATGAGAGGGAATCGACTAGTGAAAGAAATGAAGAGACAGTGGGAGTGCAACATGGAGACCACCAAGCCAAAGCAGCAGGGACAGAAGAGAGCTGTTCAGATTTAGCGGGATTAGGACACTGGTCCTAAACAGTTAAAGCTGTCTCAATACCCTCATACTCAGTTTGGCACACAAAAAAGAGCCTTTCAAGAACAGTGGTTCAGAAGTTTCAGATGGTTGGAATACTCAGCTAGACAAAATGCTGCTTTCTGCTTTCCTTGTAGGGTATTTGGCAAAAATGTCGGAAAGGATGCATTTGTTAATGATAGAGTTAATAACTGGCAAAAGGCACTTGTTTCAAAACATGAAACAACACAGTCACATAAGGACAGTGTGGTTTGCTGGAACAGCTGCAAAGCAAGTCTGTCAGAAGGGAATGCTGTAGAGCAGATAGAGGCAGCAAGTGCCACTAAAATTAGTGAAAGAAGGGAGTACATAGAGCATATTATGGCAGTAACCTGCTTCTTGGGGAAGCAAGGCAAAGCATTCAGAGGTCATGATGAAACAGATGAGAGTCACAACAAAGGCAGTTTCCTAGAGTGCATGTCACTTTTGACCAAATTTGATCCCTTCTTGCAGAGATACACAGCCCCTTTAGACACCTCGTACCTCTCATTTGATAGCCAAAATGACATGATAGAGTGCTGTTCACAAGAACTAACAGAAAATCTCATCAGTGAGATAAAGGGAGCAAATATGTATGCCATTATGGCTGATGGGGCCAGGGATGGAAAGACAGAACAGTTGGCACGCTGTGTTAGGTACGTGTCTGTTGAGGGTGCCGTCAGAAAGGTTCCTAGCCCTTACAGAGGTGTCACACTTTGATGCTACTTCAATAACAGGTGCAACTGAAAATCAGTTGGTAAAGAAGGGAATTGATCAGTTGAAATGTGTGGCATAGACCTACGATGGGGCAGCTGTCATGAGTGGGGATGTTGGGGGTGTACAAGCCCATTTTTTAAAAAAGCACCCTGAGGCAATTTATGAGCATTGCTATGCACATGAGTTAAATCTTGTTTTATGCCACACATGCGAAGCTGTCTCTGAAGCCACAGAGTTCTTCGACATGCTGGAAAGTCTCCATTATTTCTTTAGTGTCTCCCTTGTAAACCACCGTAAGTTTGTAGACACTCAAAATAAGTTAGGGTTGCAGCCAAGAGTACTTCATTCAGTGCCTGCAGTAATTGATAATTTCCCTGCTATCATTGAGCGCCTCTCCACAATCAAGACACTTACAGCAGTTGGATTGAGGGCAAAACTCAGTAAATTCTCTTCAGTGTATTTGCTGATGGTTTTCCACACTCTCCTCTCTGTAACAGCAGGTTTACACAGACACCTACTGAAGGAGACCATTGACATTGCCCAAGCAGTGACATACAAAAAAATGCAGTGACTGACACCATGAAGCAGAAACGCAGTGATACCACTGCTGCAGATCTGTACTCCAGAACAAAAGCTATGTGTGAGGCAAACCAGATAGCAGTCTTAGAGTCATCCTCAGAACAGAGGCGACAAAGAGAATGGATGAATATGTTGTTGAGTCAACTTGTGGGGCACGCAGTGAAACCTGTGGCTCTTCAGAGTCTGAAGATCTCAAGAGGAAACTTTTGTTTCCTTGTCTGGACCGAATGATCTGTGAACTCGAGAGGCGTTTTTCTGGTGTGAATGAGGAGGCGTTCAAAGGAATTCAGGCATGCAGTCCAACCTCAAGCCGATTCTTGTCTGAGCCTCATCTGACAGCACTGGCTCTGCTATACTAAATTGAACTTAAGTCAGAGGAAGCGATAGTTGCAAAAAACTTTCTGAAGCGCAAGAGTGAGGCTGGTACAGTTCAGGACATGCTAGCAGTGTACAAACTCCTGGATTCTGAAATGTTCCCTTCACTGAAAGCTGTTATGCAGGTTGCCTTGACAATACCAGTTAGCAGCTTTACATGTGAGCAGTCTTTAGTGCCTTGCGTTGGCTCCATACATGGCTCAGGAGGACCACAGGCCAAAGCTGACCCCAGCACCTAGCTGTGATGTCTATTGAGAAGGAGTCGGTTGAAAGAATTGATCATTAAAGGATCATTGACAGGTTTGCCACCCTTAAAGTGCGGGGACATAGATTAACTCTCCCAAAGCAGAGTGTATTACCTGCATACATGCAAGAGCCAAATGGGGATTCAGGGGAAGTGCTTTCAAAAGATTTCTCTCTCTTTCTTTTTTTATATCTTTACTTCCTAAGTATTTTCAAGACCTGGTTAAATAATCTGGATTTTTTGGTTTTACCTTCTTTTTTTTCTTTCTTTTTTTTGCTCTTGATGTGAAGCCTGCTTCATTATTATTACTGATGACTTATATTGGTTTATGAAAATTCAGACAGGTGTGCAACTGAGTAGGTTAGAGATGGCCATTTGTAAATAATTTACAGAAGATGACTTGCATTTTGTTGTCAAAGTACCTGTTACTTTGTTCAATTGACAACAAAGTTGAATCTAATCTAATCTAATGACTGTTGATACAAAAGGAGGCGCATGGAGTTAACGGTCAGGAAAACCAGCTGAGTGAAGAAGGTTTTGTGTTTGTGGTGTCTGTGTGAACTGTCACAATAAACCTAGTGTTCTGGAAAGGTCTCCGAAAAAAGAAAAAAAAACCTGGATTAGTTAGTTGAGCCAATGTTAAAATTATAATGTTATTTTTCAATAAGTAGTGGATCCAGTTGTTACTCAGACTTTATGATGTGCAGATAATGTGTGAAGTGTGTCCCACTACAATTAGGTCAAGCACGGCATTAAAAGTGGAGGAAAATCTCTACATGATGTTAAAACTTCTATTTTTAAAGATTTTTGTTTTCCTTGAATAGACTCATCACCTAAAATGATACAGGGATTTACCAATATGCCTAACTTTAAGATGCTAACTGAGTTTATAAAACCAACATTGTTAATGTCTGATGATATGCTGAGATTTTATTGATACTTCTGCTGTGTACGTCAAGGGGCATCATTTAGAGGGAGCTTAATGTTGCTATGCATGAGAATTAAAAGCCTGTTTCTTGAGAATCTAATGTGACTATATAATAGTTTTACAGTATTGCTGGTGATGTTCTCTCACAGGAAGATGCTGCTAAGACAAAAAGGAAAGCAGCAGGAAAATTCTTCTTGCTGTTTTCAAAAGAAACAGGAACTCGGTGCAAGATGGCCGTGTCTTCATCCAGAATATTTGGCTTCATTTTGTACATTAGGAGAAGGTGGTAGAGCTTCATCCATCTTTACAAAGTCTATGGTTACAGCATGTAACTCCCAGTCATGACTCTTGGTTTTAAATTTCTGTCGCTGTGTACCGGTGAGGAAAACTGTTCTTTAGTGAGATTTAGTGCTGTTTGTACGTAGATATTTGCGTGCATTTTTCTCTTCAGGTCTTCTAGATATTAGTTAATATCGTTATCATGTTCTCTTTCGGCCACCATAATCGTGTAGTAAAAAAATTATATTGACACCCCAGATGGCCATGCACTAAATACAAACATCTTTGTAACTTTGGTGAAATTATCCTTTAGCTCATGCAAAGAGTTCAATAGGTCAATGGTGAGAAAGATGCCAAGACAGAAAGCAGCTCAGATGCAGAGTCTTGTTGTAGGAGATTAAAGAAATAAAAGATTAACTGAAACCATACGTCCTTTTATCAAAGGTCACTAAGCCTGTAGCAGTCCTGGTGTTTGTTGTTCATCACGTGTGTTGCTGAAAAGGAAGTGGACTTTGATTTTCTGTTGATGAACTAAAATGCTGAAGGGGATTTTCCCTGCGTTTTCACCTCTTGTGGTGTGAACAGTGATGTTTAGTCTGTAACAAAAGACTCCTCCCTCATTCCCGCAGGGCAGCACCAAGCCTTATAAACACCTTTCCCAGAAGCTTAAACAGTATATGCTGATACGCATGGACAGCAACCATGGGCAACAAACCGTCATGTCAACAAATCCAGCAAGAAAGAACTGTCTTTCTCTCCAAGAGGAATGAGGTGTACAGGATTCCTTCTCTTTTCTACAACAGGGACAAAAAGATCTTCATGGCCTTTGCAGAGCAGAGGGAGACTGTAGATGACGCCAGTACAAAACACCTGGTTAAGAACACAGGAACACTGAAGATGGAGGAGAGCACTGGTGTGAGAACGATTGAGGTAATCATCCAAACAATTGTTTCATTGCTAAATTACTTGTGAATCTGCTTTGTTTCATTCACGCATCTCTGATTAATGTTCTCTCTAGTGGTCGGGTCTCAAAGTGGTGGAGGAGGCTCATCTTGATGGACATCGTCCGATGAACCCCTGTCCAGTGTACGAGAAAACCAGCAAAACACTTTTCCTGTTCTTCATCTGTGTTCAGGACGGCATCACGGAGTGCTGGCAGAGATTCTGGGGCTGTAACAAGGCTCGTCTCTGCTACATTACAACAAAAGATGGTGGCCAGACTTGGAGCAGTGTGACTGATTTGACAGATAGTCTTGATATCAATGAATGGGCCACATTTGCTATTGGTCCAGGTCATGGTCTTCAAACAGAGAGTGGAAGATTGATTATTCCAACTAATGCATATGCCTCTTGCTCCACCTGCTGCTGTTGCATATCATGTAATTGCTCTGTCCCACATGCTCTTGCTCTGTACAGTGACGATAAGGGCAGTAATTGGACATTTGGCAGGATGCTTGAAGCAGAAACACTTGAATGTGAAATGACAGAGGTGTCTGATGATGCAGGCAAAAACTACATCTACTGCAATGCTCGTAGTGAGGGAGGCTATCGAGTGGAAGCTTTTGATGACGGAGCTGGTTTTAAAACCCTCCCTTCTGCTGGAAAGCTTGTGGAAACAGGTGGAGGCTGTCAGGGAAGTGTGGTCTCCTTTCCAGCTGTAAGCGAAGGTGCCACGGCTGACTCAAGCCCAAATAAGTGGCTGCTCTACACCCACCCAAGTGATCCACACAAGAGGATCAATTTAGGAGTGTATCTGAATAAAACCCCACATGATCCAAATGCATGGAGCAAACCCTGGATCATCAACAGTGGACCCAGTGGTTACTCAGACCTGGCTTACATTGGTGATGGTTGGTTTGCATGTCTCATGGAGTGTGGGGTGCAGAAATATACTGAGCAGATAAAGTGTGAAGTTTTTCACTACAGTCAAGTCGAAAATGGCATTGCAGGGAAAGAAATAATTTTTAACTGATGTGAAGCCTACTCTGCATTTTTACTACCATTTTGTAGACATTGTATGAGGCTGAAGACCTGAAATGATTAAGAGCTCTGCAAATACACCTGACTTCTAGATTCTGATGCTGATCAAGCTTGTAAATATCTGATTATATGCTCAGGCTAATGGAGTGTGGAGATCATTGTGAAGTTAATCAGATGGCCTTTTCACTTACATCAGCCTTCAGAGCAGCTTGTTGTGTATTACAGTGATACTGTTGTACTGAAATCACACTTATAACTACTCAATATAAAGATGTTTGATTGATATGATTCAGAAACAAAGTTACAATGACTCACACTGTCCATGAAAATGACTGATTTTGTTTTTATTTCAGCTGTAACAACCATATTAATGACGTGTGTGTCGGGGATATTTTGCTGATGTTTGCTCTCGTCTACATACAAGTTTATTATTTTCATGAGTTAAAGTGTTTAAAGTGTTTGACTTAACATTTACTCTCATTCGTGTAAAAAAAAGATGAGATTGAGTGATGGATCAAACAAAGAGTCATGCTGTTTCCAACCAGGTGTTTCAGGGCTGAAAGTCAGTTTTCTGTGCCGAGTTCCTGCTCCCATGAACTTATTGTATTGTGTTGTATATAACAAGAGAAACTGTTGCACTGAAATGATATTAACAACTATTAGACATATTAAAAGTGTTGGATTTATATGATTTGCAAATGTAGAACTATCTACATGTATTGACTGATATGATAGATTTTGTTTTTAGATTGATTTCAGCTGTAACAACCATATTAAATGTGATACTTTACTGACACTTGATACTTATGTGGTGTAATTCAAGCAAAGCTGTACTGGCTCAGATTTCATATTTTTTATTATTAAATGTAAACAGAAAAACAAGATTTTTTGACAAATAAATGGAATTAAAAGCAATTTCTTTATTGGTTTTCTGTAGGAGGTAATCTATTGTGCACACTTGTGAGCACACACATCCTCAAAGGGGCACTTTTTTTTTTACTTTGATCATCAGTACTTGTCGTAACATTGTTTTTGTGCTCTTATTTGTTTGTTCAGTAGTGCTGCTCTGAAAGTAAATGATCAGTAGTGGATCCAGTGGTTACTCAGACTTTATGATGTGCAGATAACGTGAAGTGTTTCCCAACACAATCAGGTCAAACACGACATTAAAGGGTTAAAGAAAATCTCTACATGATGTTAAACCTTCTATTTTTAAAGATTTTTATTTTCCTTGAATAGACTCATCACCTAAAATAATACAGGGCTTTGCAGATATGCCTAACTTTAAGATGCTAACTGAGTTTATAAAACCAACATTGTTAATGTCTGATTATATGCTAAGATTTTATTGATACTTCTGATGCGTACATCAAAGGATGCATCATTTCGAGGGAGCTTGATGTTGCTTAGCATGAGAACCAAAAAGTTTGTTTCTTGAGAATCTAATGTGACTATATGATAGTTTTACAGTATCGTTGCTGGCTTTCTCTCACAGGAAGATGCTGCTAAGACAAAAAGGAAAGCAGTAGGAAAATTATTCTTCCTGTTTTTTAAAAAAACACAACACTGACTCTAATCAAGTCATTTTACATGGAAGGATTAATAAATCCAGTATTAAATTCACTGAAAGGTAACTGGCCAAACGTTCTCTCATCTTTCTAACCCTCAATTCTGCCATTGGAAATGTTAATCAAGTCACTGGTAAGGGGTCACAGGGCAGGTGTATGGGCGGGAACTCGGTGCAAGATGGCCGCGCCTACATCCAGAATATTTGGCTTCATTTTTGTACATTAGGAGGAGGTGGTAGAGCTTCATCCATCTTCATATAGTCTATGGTTACAGCATGTAACTCCCAGTCATGACTCTTGGTTTTAAATAGGGATGGCTGGATACAACTTTTTCATGCCCGATACCAATCCCGATATTGCAACTTAGAGTATCTGCCGATACCGATATCAATCCGATACCTTCTTTTCTCCTCTGTTAAGTTGTTAATGATGTACTTTGCTTAAAAAGGACATCTAAAAATATGGTGTTGTCTATGTGTTGAGCCAAAGCCGTTTCTCTGTCGGCTGCGGCTCACTTCTGTCTCTCACAGAGGAGAGAGAGAGAGAGAGAGAAGCTGCTGCCTCATCGAGAACTCCACCATGCACGTAGATGAGACGTGACAGTGGAGTGACTTGAACCTTTGTGAGTTATAAAGCCATTAACATAACTTCCTTGTGGGGGCTAACAAGTCGCCTTCCACTTATTCAACGTGCCTAAATATGAGTCATATTTCAGAAAAGCGCCCATTTGTGCTTGTTACGCTAACTGCTTGTTAATGAGAGATAAGAATAATCTGGTATGACAGCTGTCTGTGTTGGCTGTTTATCTTGCCATAAGTCTTCAACTTCTTCCAAATATTTTAGTTTACTGTGAGTTTACTGTGACTTTGGCTGAAGACCTGATATGATTAAGAGCTCTACAAATACCCCTGACTTTTAGAGTCTGATGCTGATCAAACTTGTAAATATCTGATTATTTGCTCAGCCTAATGTAGTGTGGAGATCACTGTGAAGTTGATCAGATGGCCTTTAAATGTTTTTGCTTCTATCAGCCTTCAGAGCAGCTTGTTGTGTATCAAATTGGCCTCACAGGGCTTCAGCGCGGCTGTAGACTTGTTGATATCTTTGAACAGAATTCCCATAAAAACAATACTTACAGTGGGTCGATTATCAAGAAGACAAGTTGATTGTATCGCCGGTGTCCCAGTATGCCTGTACTTATGATAACCGTGACATTTAAAAATCAAATATTGATGTTTGCCTCTTAAATTTTCTGTAGTTCTTCAGCGATAAAAGAGACAAAACACACAATGAAGGAAGTTCAAGAGTAATTTGACTGACTGCATTTTTCTCTTCAGATCTTTTAGATATTAGTTAATATCGTTGTCATGTTCTCTTTCGGCCACCATAATCGTGTAGTAAAAAAAAGATATCAACACCCCAGATGGCCATGCACTAAATACAAACATCTTTGTAACTTGAAATAATCCTTTGGCTCATGCTAAGAGTTCAATAGGTCAATGGTGAGAAAGATGCCAAGAGAGAAAGCAGCTCAGAGTCGTGTTGTACAAAAATAAAAGATAAACTGAAACTATATAATCCTTTTATCAAAGGTCACTGAGCTTGTAGCAGTCCTGGTGTTTGCTGTTCATCACGTGTGTTACTGCTGAAAAGGAAGTGGACTTTTATTTTCTGTGCTAATCAACTGAAAAGTGCTGAAGAGGATTTTCCTGTATATCAAGTCACTTCTTGAGAAGTGAGAAATTAAGTTTAGTCCGTAATCAGAGACCCCTCCCTGATTAAAAAAAACAACCTGCACCACCCTGGAACAGCAGGCAATCTCTAATGATTGAAGCAGTTTACTCTGTGTTTCATTCTTTCTCAACCATTGTACGATCACTTTACACCAAACATGGACGACATAACTTTAAAGGATTATCTGCAGAAGCCAAACCAAATCTCCATGCATCAAAGGTCATTGAGCCTGTAGCAGGCCTGGTGTTTGCTGTTCGTCACGTGTGTGTGTGTGTGTGTCACTGCTGAAAACACAGAAACACACAGAGAGAAGTCCTCCAATGTGTTGGATCACTTAGTGGTTGACTGAGGCTGAGCTGACGACGTCATGTCTCAGGCCTCTCTGCACTTGTTTGGAGGCAAAACACAGCTGGTTAAATTAGGACTTTTCTGCAATCTTCTCTCTTTCTGCTTTTATTGTGGCTTTGAATCATGCCCAGACTATAATCATACATATTTATCCCAGAACACACACCCACACCTATGAAAGAGAGCTGAGGATATATCGAGCTATTCAGCAACAGCTGTTTGGATAAAAAGTTTGTCGCTGTAAATAAACTGGATCGTCACCTTGAGTCCGTCTCTCACTCCCTCTATCCGCCTCTGCCTCATGGATTATTGTTTCCGAGTGTCACATTGTCTTTATCGTGACTCACTGTTCACCTTTCTTGTTTCTTTTATCAATGGAAATTGACTTCCATACTTTTGGCAGTGCCACTCCACTCTGTCAGTAAAGTCTTTCTCTTTTTACAGACATAGTGAGATCATGAGCTCATGGGTGGCTCTAGTGTTACATGCTATCCATCCATGCCCGTCTTTAGGGACCGGAGAGGGTTCCCCTTTCTTTCAAACATTCATACTCCAGCAGCGTATTTCCTGTCAGTCTGACAGTGGCCCACACATCACCGACCAACTTTAATAGGCCACACTCCATGAAGATATATGGAGATTTGATGTTTTCAAAGCGGGGAGCAGGACTGTGAGTGTGCATGTGCGGTATAATTGAATTAAACTCCGATATGAAAGAGCGTGCCAGGAAAAGCAAACTGCTCCCTGAGGGATTATTTCGGATGAAGGCAGCTGTTTACAGACGGCAGACGATCTGCTATGAGCCATATCACACTTACACCAGCAGCTACGTCCTGGGAGAGATTCTTTACACATTTACCCACTGATGTTCCTCTGAAGAAAAACAAAAGCGTCGTCCTACAACATAAGCAAGCCTCTATTGTGAGATTGACTGTAAAAACTTGTAAAACTTTACATAACAGTGTAAAAAACATTAAAATTCAGACATTTCTAAAATTCTGTTTTGAATAAACAGCTTTAATTTAAAGACTGAAAAATAAAGGAAATTGCATGTATATTGTATTAGATTTTCTATGTAAAAATTGGGTTTCATCCTCTGAGGAAGTTTTTTTTTGCATTAGTAGACTTGACAGGACAACACTGCCAAGTCACCAAGTGCCTGGTTAAGAAAAAGTCAAATAGATTAAATTATTGTATCATTTAAACTTTATACTGCCTCTTTTTAACTGTATTTACTCTGACTGAATTACTTTCGCAACCCCCGACACTTTTATGATCTCTTACAACCTGCAAACAGCCATCTGACGGAGCAACAGACAGTCGATGTCAATGTTTACTTCACAAATAGCTAAAAACGTTTTGTCCTGAACAAACATAATATTATGAGCTGCATGCATTTATATGGAGTGAGCTGATTAAGTGACACTACAGGTGATAAAAACAAAGGAACGTTTTCTCATGTGTTTTTCTGACATTTTGTGCTGTTTTGCTTCCTTAGAATTGATTTTTTTTCTTCTTCAGACTGGTGAAAAGAAAATTGCCACATATTTAATTTCACAATGTCTTTATCTAGAAATAACATTTCTGAACACTTTTGCAAAAAAATAATTGCCTGCTGGTGAAGTTTCATTGTGAAATCCACACAATTATTCACCTGAAGTGTGTCCACTCGAGGCCACTGTAGTGAAAATAGGCCTATAGGCTTCATAACACATTTGAGTAGGTCTGCACAGGCCCAATTAAATAACATGTTGCTGTGTTGCTGCTGCTTCTCATTCCTAAATACAGGCACTCTTCTATTTCTACATAACAAGAAACAAAAAAGAAGCCACAAGTGATGAAAGTCAGCGCAGTGGTAGTTTAACAGATGATCACATGCATTTCATATATTCATGCAGACCAGCGCGTGGTGATAAAGGCCTGTTCTGACTAAAGCAAACATGGACACACACACACACACACACACAGTCAATAAACAAGGGAGGGAGAAAGATAACGTGCTGGTGCTCAGATATTTTGTCAAATCACAATAAACACAGCGACGTCATCACATTTGAATAATTTCCTTTTCTCCGTGAATCCAGAGAGACAAATATGCGGACCATGTAACCTGTTCAGTGTTTTCACGTCGGTTTACTTATTTTTAATTCATTATTTTTTTTTCATCGTTCTCATCTAACAAATAAACGGCCCCACATTTTGCCACGCAAAGCTCCATCCACGCTCTTAACCTGTCACCCTGTGATTAGTTGTATTCAGTTATGTAAAGGATATTGATTCTTTTGTGATTCTGTAATATTCATTTTTCTGTGCTGCGCTTTAATTCACGTTTCACCGATGTCTCCTCTCAGATTCCGTCAAAACAAAAAGACAGAAATATGTCGGCCTAAAACAGTAAATCAATAATCGGAAAGAAATGTAGGTAACTTTTATTTGATGGTGTCTGAAAGTTATAAACCCTGTGATATTTAATTCAGACTGCACAGATTCTTAAAATTCATTCACGTTTTATTGCAAACATATTTAAAAACTGTAAAATACCACGTATCCAAAAACATCTGCTTCAAGAAAACAACTCGCTAAATATGGCGGCCTGTCCGCAGGTTTAGGCCGTCACTGAAAACCGTCGTACCTTTTACATTCTGTACCATGTGAGTTTATTCTGAGATTCCCGTAAATTCGTCATCAAATTAAACTGAATTCGACGAAACTTTTATGATCCCGGCGGGGAAACTGGACACGTGGGAGACATGATGGTAGCTGGGAATCATTCCGTGCAGCGACACGGGAGACATGAACGAGGCGCCGGGGGCCAGAGATGGGACGGCGGCGCAGCGACCCGGGTCCAAATGTTCAAATGTAAGACGAGAGGGGAAATTCTTGGAGAGGAGCGAGGAGAGCGCAGGTATGATGCTGTTCACAGGTGCGATGCACTGGGAGCCCAAACGGCTCCTTATGTCCAGGTCGTGGTATAAATCGGGACCCGTGCTGTGCGCACCGAGCAGCGGGAAGACGGGCACCAGGCTGCGCTCCTGCGCCCTGGAGTCCTTCAGCGCGCCCACACAGAAATGCTGCCTCTTGAAGCGTTTCCTCCGCCGAAGGAAACTCCCGTTTTCAAACATATCGGCCGACATGGGGTCCAGGGTCCAATAATTCCCTTTCCCAGGATTCCCGGGCTCCCGGGGCATTTTGACAAAGCAGTCATTCAGAGACAAGTTGTGGCGGATTGAGTTTTGCCACGCAGGGAACTTCTCCCGATAATATGCAAAGCGCTGGCTGATGAAATCACAAATCTCACTGAGAGTGAGTCTCTTCTTCGGGCTCTGGAGGATGGCCATGGTGATGAGAGCGATGTAGGAGTACGGGGGCTTCACCGAGGCGGTTCTCCTGCCCGGACCCTCCTGTAGCCGGACCGTGAAGTCTCCCTCCTCCCGGTCTGCGGGAGCGCAGGATGACGCGCTCTGCTCAAAGTCGACATTACTCTCACTAAACACTGACAAATCTGACTTCTTCGCGTCTGTCTGTTCCCCAACGTCAATGGTCGACCCGTCCATGAGTCTGCCGCCCAAGGTCATGGTCCAGAGCGTCCGGTGGCACGCCGGCCCCAGCAGGCGAGATTAGCGCCTGTCCGGGACAGAGCAGACCCCCTTCTCTCCTTTCATTCACAAAAAAAAAAGTTGCGCATCTGACTGCATCTTTGACTTTTCTGCCTCCCACTCTAAACTTTCTCCTCCTCCTCCTCCTCAGCCTGTCTTCATCACAATAGCAGCAGACACAAACCTGAAGCAAAAAACATCTGAATGAAAGGTACAGATTGTGACTGGTACTGCTGAGGATAATAATAATTACCCTATCACTCAAGTATCACCCTATGACTCAAGTATCTTGAGTGATAGATGAATATTTGAAAGGCGCGTTTTCACTGTGGGAAGAATGATCGCTTCTGGATCCCTGTTTTATACAAGTGGCCTACTTTTCCCTTTTGACCGAGGCAGCAAAAACACAACTGAGATCCATTAATGCCAAGACGTGTGCAGGATTCCTGTATTTAAACTAAATCTAAGTTATACTTGAGTTCATTCTTCATTCTAGAACAATGTTTAAAAAATGACTGTCTGGTTATCATTGGTAAGATGAACTACAACTGCACAATGAAAATAAAATAAGTATTGACTAAGTCATGCATTCATAAAAGTACAAAATAAAAAGTAGGCCTACATTATGCCGATGTACCCTCAACAGAGTCTGTTTCAAATAGTATATATGGTTATAAGCGGATTATACATACATGGATGTATGAGCATGCACATTGGAGCCACAATTAACTACTTTATATACTTTGTACCAATTCATATTTCACAAGGGGATTGTGTTTACGATGAAAAAAAACATATAGTAAACAGTTTTCCCCTTTTAAATATGATGCAAAGGTACCCATGTCATGATAATACTTGTGTAAAATACGAGTTCAAGTACCGGTCCAGCACTCGCAGAGCGACTCTCCCTCACTGCTGACTCTGTTTCAGTTGATGTTTTGGTGACCGCAGCAGGTGAGGCTGATTTGGACTAAAGTATGCTTAATGTAAAAATGAAGCAAGCACATTCATTTTATTGAGCTTGTTTCTATCTTTTATGTTCTTGGCCCAAACAACACTCATTTCCTTCGGTGTTCCTCACTGCTGGACGGTTGGGCACATGGCAAGAGAGGCAGCTCTCTCTCTCGCTCTCTCTCTCTGGCTGTTTCAAATAAGAGGAAGACGTAATCCGTTTTTGAAATAATAGCTGCACTGTATCAATCCGTGTGAGGCCACCCACTTGGCAAATGGTGCTTTACTGCAGGGTGGGCTGAGGAAACTGTGGGAAGTCTCATTAATGAACAATTCTTCCTTGTAGCTCTCCACACAGTTTAATGTGATATGTGCACCCCTATGAAACTATTACACTATTCTATAACCACTGCATTTTTAGGAGGGGATTACATTAAGTACAGTACCTTAAAAACAGAACCAGGGAACAAATTGGATGGTTCATACTGAATTTAATATGAAACCAATGCACGCTCACACAAACATTTTATTTTTTCTTCTCACGAGAAACAGCAATTCTCAGGAAATGAGTGCACCAACTAAACCAGCAAAAGTCCGCAAACAAGAAAATTAACACTTACATATCAGAAACAAGACAAAGACAACAGAATCAATAACTTTACTTGTGCAACTTAATGTCGATCTACTGAACTTAGCAGACAGTCTCGTTGTCAAGGTCAAGGGAAGTGAATTGTTTTGCAGTTAATAACAGTGAACGCAGCGCTGAGCTCAGGTCCTGTACAGAAATGACTTTCTACTGCAGCCATCTGGCACCGCAGACCATCATACACAGGCAACACTGAAGCTATTTAGATGAAAAATGTCACCAATTATGACTAAACTTTCCACTGAATGTTTTCTCATAGTTGCCCTTCAGTATGCCATTAATTTCCGCAAATGTTTCTCAGCTCTGCTACAAACTGTCTGTGCTTCAACAATCTGTCCCTCTTTGTGCAGACAGAAGAAAACAAACCCGTCAACTGTATAAAGATCCGGCACACATGCTACATAGATGTCAGCCGGTGGCACGAATAGTACAGTTAAAGCTTCAAGTGCAAATATTTTTTTAGACACTGTCCTCCATTTTTGTGTGATTTAAGAGTTCTGAAGGTTTTAAATGTTTTTCCTGTAGCAGTGAATCTAATTTAAATACTCAGTCACCTAAGACGCAAGACGCCGGTGCTGCTCTTCCATATCTGCAATCACATCTGTAGCGAATCATAGCGGACCAAGAACTACAGGAGCCGAAACTGTAGCCTTGAACTGTCATGTGCAAAAGTGTGTGTGTGTGTATGTGAAGAGCTTTGTCACATGTGGACACAAAAACCTTCGCTCTATGTATGTTCCCTAGGTGGTGTGTTTCCGCAGAGCTGAGGTCAGCCTCACAAAGTTTCCACACTTGAGGCAGCACGAGTTGGAGTTGCCCTCTTTCCTCGGGATATGCCAGCAGTTGACACAGCGCACTCTGTACTTCTTATACCTTCAAAAGTTCAAGACAGAAAAAATAATACACAGATGAGCCCTTTCAAGTTCAGGTCTCATGACGGAGGTGTTTCTATCCATACTGGACATGTTTGCAATGTGCTCATAATACATGTCTCAAATGGGGATTTTACAGCAGTTTGAGACCTCTTATGGCAACAAGTCGACTGTGTGCATTGTCAAAAAAACCAGCCAGCAGTTTGCAAAGCTGAGTTAGAAATACATGCACAGAAGAAAAGCCCACAATTCTGGTCAGAAGAAAAAACACATCTCCTTTTTAACATTATGAAATACTTGGAATATCAGCTTTTTGGATTTGCATACATTTTGTTACACCTCTCTTCGAGAAGGTAGTTGAATGATGGTTTTTAATTTGCCATGTGAACAACTTAGCTGGAAACTAGGGCCAAAAACAGAATACTGTGTGCATGTAAACTGAGCCACTGTCAATGTCAGCTACCTTATTCCACAAGCATTACAGAGGGGGGTCCCGTCCTCTGCATCCCTCCACATGGGGGTCTTCCTGGTGCAGCATGATGCACAGACCTTACCCTCTTTTGTGAAACAGAAAAGAAACATAATCGTTAGTATTACTGGCATTTAGAAATGAGTGAACTTCAAAAAACAGTTTTGTCTAAATGACAGTTGTACTTTAATGCATCATAACATTTTTCTAATAAATAACGCTAATCAATAAGATCAGTGCTACAACCTGGAAGAATACCATGTATTTTTGATGTCCTTCTATGAGCAGTAACATTTCAAATTGTTAAGTGGTGCTGAAATGTGTTACCAAGGAGAGACTCTAATCAGTTCATTTGAAATGCCATGACATTTCACCCTATTGATAATGAAAACACACCCACTCAAAAACATCAGTTTAACAGCTGAAAGTTAAAATCACATGCTGGAATTTATATTGAATTTCATGTCTCCTGAGAACTAGATGATACCCATCATGGTTGGAGGATATTTACACAGCAGCTTTCACAAATACTTGTACAAATGTCCACCACCTGTCCAGAGTGATGCTGTCAAGTCACATGTTCTGGTGTCATGGCGTCCTCTAGTGGAGAGAATTGACATTTCATACGTCAAATGATGTTATTTCAACTACAATAGAGTGATGCTTCTGATGCATCCAATGTAAACACATACGATGGAAGCATTTATATTCAAATATATAACTGAAACTTAAATAATTGCAGTTATTTACTTGATTAATTATGTACATTATTCACTGTTCCTTCCCCTTAATTTTCCCCATAAAAAAAGGTTTGGAGGTTTGAAGGTTTATCTGAATTAAGCGGATGAGATCAGAGCGTGCCGTGTATTATCCAGATTTTAGAGTTCATTAATGACTATCATCTAAAATTTCTCAGGCTTCACGTTGCTGTAAAGTTGTAAAGTTGACATGAAGTGACACCAGCTTCACTGAACAGGACAGTCACTCGAGTGTTACTCACTGGAAACACTGGCTGCTGGGTCACTCTCCTCTTCCGAGCCACTTGTTTTGAGGGATTTCTGTGCTGTACGTGTCCTCGGCCTCGGTTTTCGCACACTCTTGCAGAGTTCCTTGCTGTGTTGGGTACACAAGCAGCAAAAGAGTGAGTACATTTAACTTATTCTTATTTTATCTTCTAAATTCTTGTACAAAAGTCTCTCACTACCTGTATTTTGCAGTTATGAGGAGCCGACACTGTTCCCTACTGTCGTCCAGCTCCGTGTCCATCCTGAACGTCACTCCCCGGAAGTCCGGGTCTTGGATATCAGCACTCCGGCTGGGGCGGGGTTGTTTTCTAGGAGTCTTGGTTCTCCACTTCTGGGTAAATGGAAGGACATTTTTTTCCTTTTGCACTGGTCTGTGTTCTGATTTTGATGGTTCAGAAGGTGAGGGGTACTGTTCTCCATCATAGCTTGAGGATTTGACTTGACAAATTAGAGGGGATGTTACCTCTATTGGAGCATGTGTGCATTCTGGTTTAGAAGCAGTGATTTTGTCACATGGGAACTCTGTAGTCCAAGCAAGGTTTGCATTGTGGTCTAGTGTTAGTGCCGGCTTTGTAAGAGCCACGCTTGCGTCTTCATTTTCAATAAAAGTCAGCTGGGTACTGAGGGATTCATTTTCAGAGAATGGTGCATTCAAAATATCCTGTTCAGAAGAGAAACAATTCTTCTTGCTCTCCTGGTTCCATTCAAATAGTCTGTGAACACTGAACTTGTTCTCTCTTTTGTCTCTGTGGTGAGGTTGAGATGATGCTGAGTTTTCCTCCTCCAGCTCTGGTTTAACAGCAACAGTTTTTGCAGCAGCCTGTGACTGAAGACAACAGCCCACTTTGGAGTCTTTCACACAGGACTCTGGTGTTCCAGCTCCACCACTGCAGACTCTCACATCTTCCACAGAACTAACACAGACTGGGATATCTTCTCTCTCACAGACAAGAACAGATGGTCTCAAAGTGCATTCAACACTTATGAAGTCACCTCGAACTCCCTGATCTGTTCCATCTGTTGCTTCGTCTACTGAATGGTCTAATTTTGTATCAGATGATGCTGAACTAAAGTCAGACTCCTCTACATCACTGTGATGCAGGAGCCTCTCACACTGCAGGTCGATCAGACTCAATACTTGAGGGTCAACAAAAGTTGTGACCTTACTGCTGTGACTTTTCTCCTTCACTTTTTTCATCTGATTACAAGGCATCTTATGAGACAAACCGTGTTGGTGGGAGCCGTTAGAGATTTGAAATGAATGTGCATTATCTTCCTCTTTTTTAGCCACGAAAGGACCCTGCCTAGAAGTCTCATTCAGCCAGGGGGAGGGCAGATTTGTGTCCAGGAAGCTGTTGTGGATGGGGGAAGCTAGCTTGGAAACTTCTTGGAAAAGATACAGGAGGGCTGAGTGGGAGGCATCATGCTCCATTGCGCTCTGGTTTCCCTGGATGAAGGGAGCTTGCGTCTCTGGTCCTGTGCTCATGTTTGGGCAGTGTCTGCATCATCATAACAAACAAAAAGCTGTAAGATCACTTGTCCCATAAAGGGGTTCATTACAGAGATACACATATAATAAAATTATTTTTCTACACAGAATTATGTTGAACCCACATAAAATTGTACTTGATTAAAAGTCTGAAAGTCTCTGTCAAAAATACAAGCGACAGTAAAATATAAATGCATTTACATGTATATACTGTACATAATGGGTGGACCGTGTATCTGCATGGCCAATTACATAAAGCAATGTTTAGCATTTTTCTGATTCTGAATCTTTGTTTTTTTCAAATGAGTTATTTAAAAATGTGCAGCCTGATGCATCAATCTGCAAAGTAACTTATAACTTTACTTTATAGTGGAGTAAAAAGGTACAGCGTATAAGCATAAAGTAGCAGAAAATGGAAATACTCAAGTGAAGTATAAGTGCCTCAAAGTTGTACTTAAAGTACAGAACTTGTATACAGTAGCTCTATTCTAGAGAGGCTAAATGGATTTTAAACATTGCCACAACATAGAATATTACAAATTGAGCCACATTCATATTCACAGTGACAACGGGTACGTTAGGACTATTTCAGTGTTTAGCATTTTTGTTTCCAAACTGTGGCGACAGTGACGTTAGCTTATTGACTTGAGGATAGTACAATTGCAATGTTCCATTGACCTACATTATATTTTGGCTAACAGGACTCGACTGGTGACAATTTAAATGTAAAACCCTGATTTAAAAAATAATAATAATAACAATAAAAAAAGAAACTAACTAAAGTGAAGCCGATAGATTGGTTCTTTTCATAAAAACGTCATTTCGGCCTTCTCAACTCAGCAGAGGAAATGTAACAAACCGTGGAACCCTCGGTGCAGCTCCAGTGTTCCAGAACACTGACGTAGCTCCTGTGTTCTACAAAAATGACGATTTTTTTCGCGGTTTTCTTGAGTTTGACTGTCGCGAGCGCAGAAGCAGGTCGAACGGAGACCGACGCGATATTTAAAATCAGTGAAATTATGACTGAACCTGTCGATTTTTCCACCTCTACTCTCTCATATTTGCATTCAAATATGTCCGAACCTCTTAAAAAAAATGGAATGATGGTCGATTTGGTAGCTTATAGGCCTACATAAGTCTGTGTACTGTCTGTTTATTTCATTTATTGTTTTGGCGTAGTAACTATGACCAGGCTGAACCAAAACCTGGATTCTGATTTCCCATAATTTTAGGCAGATCTACTCGAGATCTACAAGATTCAACTGTCGCACATTTTGATCCTGTAACTGTGATCCAACTTAAAAATTGCGGATCCGTGCTTCTATTTGTGTATTCTTGACCTGTCATGGCCTCTGTGGGTAACATCGTCTCGATCATTTGGTCCTGGAGATAGTAGTTAAAGATCGGATCAAGAATAATATTAAAAACGTGCAGTCTACCCAGTTTACCTGTAATCGTTTTGCACCACTGTTCATGCTCACCTCAGATCTTCAGATCGATCACCAGAAAACTCTGCCAACTTTGTGGAAACACTCACCGATGGAGCTGATGCGTTGCTATGACGTGTTCTGGACCAGGAACCATTGCGCGGGTGTATTTGATTTGCTGGATTACACCTGTGTCGGAATAAAAGTGCTGCCCGCACACAGTCCCAGTTTCACTTTGTAGCAGCTGCAACCACACACACGCATGTTGAAATATTTGCCAGACAAATGGAGCGTTTTTTTTGTTGTTTTTTTTTTACCAACAATGGCTGCCTGCTTATCACACAATGAACTATCGGTTATTTCAGCCTTGATGCAACAATGCCAAAAATGTTGTTCCATTTTTAGGTCCTCGGGGAATGACGAGTCTGAAAAAAGCATATTTTTAAAACTGATTTTATTGCACAACTTTAAATATTTGTAATTCCTAAGACATAATATACAGAATTCACTTATATTTGTGCGTAAATTGGACAAGTACAGTAGACTTAAAGGTAGACGTAGTAAACTCAATTCATGGTAACATGAAGCCCACCAGCTTCAGAGCAGATGAGTCTCCACCGCCATCCTGCTCTGGCTCAAAGCACACCTGAACCAAACCTGCTAATTAAGCAGAATCACTGGCACCTGGCAGGAAGTGCTTTAAATTAACACTCGAAGCATAATCAGCCATATATGATTGGAAATGTTTATAAAATGTAATCCTTAACAGTCTAAATCCTGATTTATTGTTCACTATATTTAAGAGACCACCCTTTAAGCTCCACTCAAATACTGTCCTCTAACACCACTTCATCATATGGCTGCTTCTTCTTCTTCAGGGCCATGCAGAGGAAAACTGAGGGTTTGTGACTTAGTGCTGATTACAGTTAGTGGGTACTTACTGATAAGCCATGACAACGCCTACAAATGAGCATATAGATGAGAGTAAATTCTATGTATACAATGTCTGGACGAGGAAATCAGGGTGGCAGAAATGGTCAGCTTGTGAGACTTGTGCGTATATGAGCTGTAACAAGGAATGTTCCATTTAACGGCATAAAGATGAACTTTGTTAAAACAGGTGTGCGATGTTTAAAACAAGCATGAAATGTATCTTAAATGTATAGGGTGTTTTAACAAAGAACAGCTTTTGAGATTGAATGGTGTCGTAATGCTGGCCTGAGAACATGTCCACAAAAATAAATACAATATCAGTTAAACCATCACAGGGCGCCTTTTTTTTTGTTTTTTTGTTGGAAGTAACCATTAGTTTCACCTTTACTCATACAGTGTCTGACTCTGCTTGATCTCATCTGCAGGTCGGTCCTGTCATTGGTTAACTGTGGAATCAGTTGTTCTTCAAGTTGTCTTGGGAGTTGCTACGGACTTCACTATCCTCGCAGTGCATCTCTTCATGGTCGCAACCCGTCACTCCAGGGGCAGCGCAGGGACCCCATGTCATTTTCCATCATCATTTGGGCCTCTTCTCAGTGAGGTTTGGGCACATGCCCGTCCACATAGAAGTTCCTGGTGACTTTGGGCAATGTGAGCTCGATTCCGTCGAGCTCTCGGGTGAGGGTGATCTGGCATCCCAGCCGGGAGTTCTCCTGAAGCATGGGCGCCATGTCCAGCATGTCATCCTCCCTAGAGAGCCAACATATCCGTCAACATTTACAGTGACCTCCCTCTCTCCTCATTAGACACATTAGTTGAAACTGAAATGGTTCAGGAGGACATCATTTGTAGCAGATAGGGTTGTCAAAAGTATCGAAACTCAAAAAAGTATCTATGATAACAAGTTTCAGGTCTGAGGTAATGCAAAAAATAATCGGTATCGATACTTTTGAAAATGAGTATCGTATTCGATACAACATTTTAGTATCGATACCGATTATTTTTTGCATTACCTCAGACCTGAAACTTGTTATCATAGTTGCAGTTTCTTTTTGCACAACTGTTTTTTATTGTAAATATTTAACGTGTGGTTCTGTCAATTGTTACATGTTGTAACAGAGGTTATTTTTGCATTTTTCTTGTTAATAAAAATATTTCTTTTGAATTTTGGGGTCTTTTTTTAATCCTTGTGGTATCGAAAATGGTATCGAGTATCGAATATTTTCCTGAGTATCGGTATCGAGTTGAACATTTTTGTATCGTGACAACCCTAGTAGCAGACCTACCTCTCCTCCGGTTCTGGCAGTTTGTCAAAATGGTCGGCACTCACATAGACCTGACATGTAGAGCAAGCTAGTGATGCCTCACAGGCTCCTGAATGAAAAAGGCACACAGTTAATGAGCATTAAGTGTCTTAACAACATGCTTCAATAAAACCTCAAAAATAATTTGAAGGCGTCATTTAGAACAAATCAGGCATTGCAGCGGTGAGGAGGGCACAACTGAGAAATGTGATCGCTTGGTCCCTGAACTCGCCAAGAAAGCGCCCAATTTCCAGCTTCATACTTGGGAGAAACAGTTCCTCCAGAGCGGGTTTCTCCATTTAAATCAAGTTTGGAGAGTATTTCTCTTCCCCTGCTGGTGCAGTCACCTGGCAGCACAATGTCGTAATAGGACATAAGCAACATAAATGCATTGTTTGGTGGACCTCTGAATGTTTGTGCATTTACCTTTTTTTGGCCTGTGAGACAGTATTTGATCACACCCAGCCTGTCATGTCAGCTAGCGCTTATAAGACAATGTAAAAAACTTCCATCATAAGTATTACAGACTTTGCTTGTCATGTAATTTATTTATTTTAAATGTAGTGCGAACAGCTTGAGCTACAATACTGTTGACCAGCCGGTCTGATTGCCGAGTTATGCGACTGACCACCGCAGCATGACATCAACCCCTTCAGTCCAGCGGAGCCAAAACAGCTTAACCAAGTAAAATAATTTGGAGGGCTGGTGTTTTCATTGCAATACCTGCTTTGATCTAAAACAGGCCCACCTGTGTAAATGCTCACCTTCCAGGTCAATTCCATGCTTGTGAGCCAGATAGAGGACGTTATCTCCCACCTTGGCCTTAACTGGGATCCTCTTACCAGACCGATCTATATACACCACGTTCACCCTGAGCAGCAAAAAGGTTAGAAATGATTTAGCTTCATTTACAGTCACATATTTCAGTTAAACTTGCAAGGTTTTGAAAAGTTGAAAATCATCATTGGGCTGTTTAAAGGGGTGAAAAATATACAGTGTCATAACATGTGAAGGAAAAAAACACTGACAAACGAATCAGTTCACTTTTCATTATATTTTTTCTGTCACTCTAGAGACGCAATGCATGTTTTTGTTCACCTACACACTGTTGATGCTGAATTAGTTTAAGAGCACGAAGCCCTCTCCATTGTTCACATTACATTTCAGGCTAACTGAATACGGCTACTTTTCAGTGCTGCCATTTTCTAACTAATGTAGGTCAACATTGTTTTTTTGTTGTTTTAAGCAACAGGACAAACAAGCTAGTTTCCAGCTCAAACACACTGAGAAGAGCAACAACTGTAATAGTTTGTTGTAAATGTACAAAGCATTTTAATATTTTGCTTCTCATTGCGTGCATTGCCTTGCTAAAGACACTTTGGACAGAATGACCCTGAGATAAAACCAAGAGCTCTGACTGCAATTTAAGGATGACCCACTCTGAGAAGCAGCAACCACCAAATTAAGATGAAAAAAACTGTCAGAACTATCAAACTTTACTAATTTGTACCCACTCAATGGGTTTTGTTTACAATTTGTCTCCTACATGCAAACTGAATAAGTAAGCTGTTGGTTTAGAGCACAACCTTTTCACTTTAAAAGTAAACAACTGGTTCAGTCCATGTTCAGTGTGCAAAAAAAGAAGAAAAAAATGCATGTTCAGCATGACATTGCAAAAATTTTGAGCAAACTTCCGATGAATTTCTGTTGTAGCCTCCTCTTACTTGGACTTCTGGTGCATCTGATAGTAGGTTTTGTGCATAAACACCGCCTGAGAAAACCTTATCAATTCAAAATAAAAGCACGTAGTGAACTTACACGTCCTCTGGGTCCTCTGCATTGGAGCTGCCCTCCTCACTGTGGTAAAGACCTTCGAGAGAAGAAACAACAACAACAGAACTGTGAGTGTCTCTGCTGTGAGTGGTGATATCAGACCGTGCCGGATGTGGACAAGGTTTGACTTGTTGCACAAAGTTTCACCAGCCATACTGGGCATGCTGACTTTAAGTTACACAAGTGTTATTGAGCGGATTCTCCACTATAATAACCTCTGATGTCCTTCCACCAGCTGCCTCCAGACTTTGCTGACACTGACAACAACATAAACTACAAACTCCGCAACAAACAAAAAAAAAAGATTTACTACCACTTATCAACAAACAGTCCCGAGAGAAGAAGCAGGTTCTGATGAAGGCTAAAATGTGTTAGCAAGCTGCACCGCTCACCTTTACTCGTCTGCAAGTGTCGGTTTATCGTCCGGAAGCTGTCAAACGAGCCCATCCTTTGGACATTAGCCGCGCTGCTCACACAGCTCTTTAACCTGTTGAGAGGACATGTGTTACAGTCCGGCATAACTCGAGAAAGTCTGAAAGTCAGCCCCATGCTCGACCGCACAGCAGCGGAGGCCGCCATGATTGTGTTTTGGTCACATGCCGAAAGTGACCAATAGGAGAAGAGCGCTGTGGCGATGACGTCTCAGCTGTGACGTACAGCTCTGACAGCAGAGGGCGCTACCGCTTCTCACACTGCGCAGGAAACACAGATCATGACTGAAGTTAACAGAACTCAGGGCAACAACACGAATTATTAAAAGTGCAAGTACTCATCAGGTAGATTGACCCCTGTCTGTGGCTATAGGCTATGAATAGAGCCTATTATTGGATCAATGGTATTGATAACCTCTATTAACATGTAATCAGTACCTTGTCGTGTGTAGCTGGTCAAGGTCGCGCAAATTTAAATTACTCTGCATACTGTTTGGTATCTTAATCTCAAACAAAGTATAATATTTTTTCACATTGTATTTTATTATTTCATGGAGAATACATATGCATAATTCATACATATAAGACAAAATAAAAAATACCTTGACAATAACACCCCTCCTCCATCCTAATCCCATTAAACCCTACAACATTCACAACAGCACTACAAATGATAACAGATAAACACAAATAAATAAAGTTGCATTAGAGATGCTAAGAAAAACAACGAAAAGGGAATATAAGGGTAATATTTTCTAAGATCATCACCTGTTTTGTAAGTCTTAGGTAAATGAATGGCAATCTACAAATGCGTCAGAGAATATCAAACTCCCAACGCCATTTATTTGCTTCCATCAGAATGGAGGTTTTTACTTCTCTAGAAGCAGTAACACAGAGGTCTTTTACTTCACCGTCTTTAAAAAAAAAGGCAGAGATAAAAAGTACTGTATTTAAGTCAAATTTTGAGGCACTTGTACTTGAGTATTTCCATTACATTACACATTCATGTTATATATTTTACTTGACTTCATTTATCTGATATATGATCACTTATGATGTACTGTAATAATAATAATAATATTAATAATAATAATAATAATAATAATAGATTTAATTTATATAGCGCCTTTCAGGGTACCCAAGGACATTTGACAAAGTGAATAAACATATATGAAAACAAACAAAGCAAAGAATAAATGGAGCGCCTGTCAATCAGCACGGAGGGAACAGCCGTACCACCGTCAACACCGCCACCAGCACGGCAGGGAACAGCACCCTCCGATCTGAACACCTAGATAGAATGATCTATCCAACATCATATAGAATATTTGTAATTGGCTTCAAATTGATCAACTACACGTCTAAATCGCAGCTATAACTAACAATTTTAATGCATTATAGTAAGTTTACAACATCCCAATAGAGTAAAATATACTACAATGTAACCATTTGAAAGGGGCCATTCAGCATAATGCATAACCTTTCTTACCTTATTTGCACAACATGCCACAGTTTCTGAGTGCAACACCATTGTCTTAAAATAAACATCTCAGGTCTGTAACAATTTGTCAGATGTAATGTAGGTGTAAACTACAAACAAAACTCATAAAGTCATCACAATGTTATGTGTTGTTAAAAAAGTGATATAATGTTGCTTTACATACTATTTGAGTGCTCATTGTGATATGTTATTTGGTTTGTTACCAGCTGTAAATAAGACGGGCCTCGATGCTTTCTCAAGATGGTTTTGGTGATAGTGAAGACGGTGTTGCATATTTTTGATTTTCATAGTTGTTTAATTCATTGCTTATTTTTTCTTTCTTTTTTAATCTTTTTGACTACTGTGTCTAAACCACATTGCCCTTTGTAGGAACATTCACTGTCAGTATCAGAATATTTACTTCACCGCCACTACATTTATCCCATTTTGCACAGTAGGATTAGGTCCACCTCAGATAACATCACTAATACTATTCCAATACTGTAATATAATCTAACTCTGATTGTATACATTTAGTCTAATATCAATTCATGTCTTTTACCTGTAACTGAGTATTTTTCCATTGTGGTCTTGCTGTTCTGTTCTTACTTCACACAAGCTCACTACTTTTGCTGCTGCTTAATCCCTGTTGCCACTATGACCAGTCTAAGCCTGTTAAAGTTTCATCCCTGGTTAAGAAAAACAGGTTTTCCCACGGTTCAACAGAATCAAAATATAATATTTCATATTCTCACAAAGTCGCATTCAGTGTTAAGCTTTGCACTTGCCAGCATCACACAGCAGCACAGTGCAATACAGTACATGTCCTGCCTTGTTTATGCGTGCTGCAGAGGAAGACAAACCTAGATAAGAAATCTGATGCACGCTGGCAGCAGAAAGCGGACACCCCTGGTGTATGAAGACAGAGAAGTGATGTTATGACTAGAGGCATGTGAAGAGCTCAGGCGTTCTGTTTTTGCTCTCTCTCTCTCAGTCCTTGACATCTACTTGGAGAGAGAGGAAGTTATCTTAAAGAAAGAACGGAGCCTTTAAATATATAATCCTCTGACAGAGTAGTAAACTCCCCCAGAGGAGCGTTGTGTTGATATTTGAGATGTGATTTATAGACTTTAGTGACTCTATAATGACTGATGATCTCATCCACAGGGATAACACTATTCTTTTCTTATCTTTCCTTCAGTGTCTCACGATGATCTGGGGGAAATCCACTCTTAAAGCTGGTTTGAAGATATATACTCAACCCCCATCTGGATTTGGCTCGAGAGGTTCCCTCCATGGCCATAAAAAGTAAATGAGGCACTCTCATGCCTACTTTTTTATTTTATAGGGAGAGCTGGGAGTCACCTCCCTGGCATATGGATTGTTGCACTTTATATACTCCATACACATAATGAAACGCCATTACACTTTCATGTAATCTCTCCCACAAACACACCTGCACAGGATTACTGCCCAGAGACAGCTTACCTGTGAAGTCTGTGAATTTACAGCTCTTAGTATATCATTGGGCCCTGTTGTCCTCAGGTCCTGCAGGTGTGGTGTGTGTGTGTGTGTGTGTGTGTGTGTGTGTGTGTGTGTGTGTGTGTGTGTGTGTGTGTGTGTGTGTGTGTGTGTGTATGTGTGTGCGTGTGCGTGCAGAGGTGTGGTCGGTGGAGGTTACACTTGACTTGGTTATGAAGTGGCCCCTAGCTGTTCCTTCAGTTTACATTCCTCTCACTCCCTGATGACTATCCAGTACAATAACTCACAAACCCCAGCAGACTTCCTTCACGCAGTCACACTGAAACACTTAAACGAGACACTTCTTCACAGACGCTTTTCTAACATATGTCGGCCAGCAGCAACAGCCTGTGTGGACATTTTGGGCAGTGATTTAGCGATCCGTCCGGATCTCCCCAGAGGACACCATGTGTATGTGCACAGCCTATGTTTCCACTGGCAGATGGAGCATGGAAAAACACAACATTTCCCAGCATTCCTCTTGGGGCCATACAATCACTCCCATCAGCGCTCCCAGTATTGTTTATTATTTATCAAACTCTTCCCACCTTGGAAATCACAACAGAATTGCCTAGGTGGGAAGTAACGAGGTACAAATACTTTGTTACTGTACTGAAGTAGATTTTTCAGGTATCTGTATTTTACTTGAGTATCTATTTTTCTGACAAATATTTACTTTTACTCCATACATTTTTAACAAAATGATAGGCACTTTCTATGTCTTACGTTTTCAAAACTTTAGTTTTAATGCATTTGAGTGGAATTATTATTCTCATTTTGCATCATTACATGCCACCGTCCCAGCATCACAAGTCTGATTTCAGCTTGTCAGTGCATATCAAGCACGGCAGACATAGCCAGACGAAAATGACTAAGAAGACAGAAACAGAAAGGGAGGGAGAATCAAATGGGAAGAAATGTTGTGTTAGTGTCTCATATCTGCAGCCATCTGCCTCAATTTTCTAATTGTCTCAATTTTTCTGCTGCTCAGGACACTTAACCCAATATGTCAGTATCTGATGTCCTGGGAATGAGATTCAACAATCGACTATCTTTGTGGTGAGTTTATGAACAGCTCAGACTAATCCTGCCTTTAAGTTTAATACTATATGACATGAGGTTCAGTCAACTTTGCACAGAAATGGTGGGTAGAGAAGTCCTACAAAGGGATACTTTTTACTTTTATACTTACAGAGTGTACTGTACTGTCTTATTTAACAGCGGTAAAGAAGTTAAATCAGTACTTCTACTTCTCCAGAGTCTAGATACACAAGTACTTCTAATAAAGAAAAGAATGTGTCTACTTTTGCCACCTCTGAAGACTTAAGTCTTATATTTTAAAAAGTGGCCATCTGGAATCTGAAAAAAAGGTGTATTTATATTTCTTCTAAATGATTAGCTTGGTGATATTCCATATTTTAGTTATTAACCACAAATCCTATGAAAAGATCAAAACCATCAATGGAATAAAAATGGACACTGTTGTTTGATTTGAGTTTTGTACATATACTCACTGAAATTTTAAAAAGTCTCAAGAAAAAGTTGGTATTCATTCATGTCCGAATAGCTTCTGCCAGAAAACTGCAGTGATCAGCAGTTTGAGGAAATGATTTAATCATTTCTTAAAAATGGAACTGTGAACTGTATTTGGGAACTGCTATTAAAGAACAAAACTGTTTGGGTCGAAAGCCACAGACATAAATGGAAGTTGGAAATGACTGAGGAAGGACCTGATACAATTGCTGGTGATGATATTTATACTGGATTATATATTATATAGGATTATATAGGAAGGGAAGTATAGAATAAAACCATCCTTATTCTTTGATTTGATATCTTTTCTGGTGTTTGAAAAGGTGTGTAAGGCAAATGAAGTTGGAGTTGCAAGTTGGAAGTTTTTCAAAGCCTGTCAATGTACGTGAGTATGATTGCAAATTTCTCTTGCATGCTTACCCAGTCTGTATGCAAATTCTAGTTCCCCTGTTCAATGTTATTTCTGGCTTTACTGTAAGAACAGTCATGGTGATCTATATTAGACCACCGGGTGGCAGGTCAGCAGCTGTTTCATTTTAATTCTCTTGTTTTATTGCCTTCCTTTAGGAACAATCTGCTCAGGGTGAGCAACACTGTGGGTTTTTTTTTCTTCCCAGGTTAAAACAAAAACTAAACTATGAAACAAAAGGCAACTACAAGGAACTATAATTTGTGTTGATATTGGAGGCCCCTGTAGCTAGCACCTTATTTTTAACCACAGCTATTTGCAGAATGCACATTGGCAATGCATCTATTTGTGGTGATTACTTTTACTAACTTTAATATGACTTTTGATTTACCAACCAACTCTGTTCCTTCCACCCCGGGCATCTGGATAAAATGTAAGCAATTAACATTTCTGCGCATCACTGATTTGTACGGACACATGCTTCGCACAAATGTATTGACATTTCTACAAAACGTGTCATATCACATTCATGTTACATGTTTATGAACTGGCTTTCATGTCGAGAGGTGAATGAGACTGCGGTGGAGTTACAGGCAAGAAGGCTGCCAAGCGACCATGACGGCATTTCAAAGTTTGTAAGTGTGACACTAGAGGTGTCACAACCTACTAATATTGATGATACCTGTGATATTTAATGACAAAATATTTTGTACCAATGTGAAAAAAGAAAAAAAAATCTTTTAAGTTTCAATATATTCAAATTGAGTTGCTCCCTTATCTTCATGGACTGACTGCATTGCTTGCAGTGGTGTTTGGTCCACTTGGTCTGGCTGGCCTGTCGGAGGGCGCCATGATCGTCTCAGGGTCTGCTGCACTCAACACAATCCCTGCACTTCCTCTTCGGAGGTGAGATTGGTGTATTTCTGTCGAAGACTGCCAAAGCTGTCTGGGCTCCCTACCCCAGGTTAACCCCATTTCCTGCCCCAGTATTAGCCATAACCACAAAATATAATGTCAAAAACAAGATTCCCTGAGGCAAAATCTCCTCCTGGCTGTGCCTCATTTGAACTGGCAATAACGTCTTTGTAAAACGTTGCCGGGGAAAAAGTAAACATAGGCTTTTCCTATCTGCTTGTCGTAAATGTTTATTCTGGTTTAACTGGAAATACGACCCATTGACAGGCATTAAAAATGTAGAATTTGCACATTTTTCCACTGATGGACAAAGACTGTTTCACAATAAGTTTGAAGTTCCCTGTAGAAGTTTTAATGATGCAAGATTCAGCAAACTTCACAGCTAGCATGCTGCTGAGGCCTCAAAGAGAATGCATCGACAACAGGACAAGTCTGAACTACTGTTAACGGAGTTCCATTTAATCTTATCGTCATCTCATCATCGCCTTCGTGTATGTAACCACTGTATGCGTGTGCATGAACGTACCTGCAGGTTTGCATATGAGCAGCCTTGTGCAAGCAGTGTCGCGACTCCCCTTCTCTTAGATGAGTCACACGAACATCTGAGAGTAACTAATTAGAAACAGGTATGAGAGAAAAAAGTGCCCCTATGCCCGGTCATGTTTCATGTGTGTGGGAATGCTTGTTCCTGAGCGAGACAAAAGGAAAACTTACCATCAGTGTGAGTAAACACAGCAGCCTGGGAGCTGGCGCTGTTACAAGGCAAACAGCGTCTTAGTCACACTCCTGTGATGTTAATGCGTCTGGGACACTTTCTCCACTGTGTCTCAAACATTTAATTGTACCAAGGTTTTAGGAGTCTCCCCGGGGCTCAAGGTTGTGTTGAGTTGTTAGTAATTAATGACCTTTTTCACACACAGCACTAAAAACTGCACAGCGGCCAGCGGTGATAGTGTTTGTTTAAGCCTGAGGTCTGGATTTGGTTTAGTGGTTTCAGTCTGTGGTCTGAGGGACTACCGTCTGGCCCGTGACGGACAGCGCTGACCACTGACTGTTGACCTTTGACACCAGATAAAGAAAGGTTGCAGAGAGAGGTCAAAGACTTGGGAGGTCATGGAGGTGCAACCAATCATGTCAACAAATCCAAACACACCAAGGACGTTATAGGTTCATTCCAATCATGTTGTTTTTTTAAAGCTAAATTTGGTGAAAGGCTTCTGGAATGTAGATCCGATTTTAACAACATCAACATTTACAAAACATGAAGAGAGGGAAGATTATGTATGCTGGGTTTTCTCACATTTAAACAACAGGACTAAAGAAACAATACTTAAGTCCTTCTCACAACACTTTCCGACAACCCTCAACTATCTGTGGCCACTTGTATCCATTTGTTCCTACTGCTGACACGAATATTTAAAAATTTCAGTTTCAAAAAGGCAAACTAATCTTTATTCATCACATGCAATCATACATATACAATGTAGTGAAACTGCTTCTGTGCATTTAACTCATCCTGGAACAGTGGCCAGCCAGTGTACAGTGCCTAGGAACCAACTCCAGATCCAAGCCTGTACCTTGGTCGCAGGCATTGACCAGAAAATTTGTGTGTGCACAATTTCATGGGAGAGATACCCATGCAAGCACAGGGAGAACATGTGGACTCCACACAGAGAGGCCCTGCCCCAACCAGGGATCAAACCCAGGATAGTGCTCATGACTAGGCCACCATCACGAAAAGAAAGTACTTAGGATTACTGTTGTGATTTTTATGTCAACAAGTTGACAAAAATGACATAAATTCAGTTTGAGTCCAGGACGTGCTCTTACCCTATCATCGTTTGATTTATACAGGCTAAATAATTTGCTAACACAGCAGCACAGTGCTCAAGAACAGCTGTTGAGTGGATCTTGTGCTGAGATTGCCTTGCCAACTTAAGGAGGTCATAATGTGCTTTTTGTGTTCTTCCTTTCCTTTATTGTGTTATGCAGCATTTTTATGCATGTAAAAGGTCTGTAAAGTGAAAAAGCCCAAAGTCCACACCAAAGGTAGTTCCTCTCTTCCACAGAAAACACTGATCCTGCACCACCTGAAACAGCTGGTTCAAAATCGAGACTTTACTTCCGTAACTTTTGTGCATTACTATGTAACATTTGTTATATAAAGAGGATTTTTATATATTCATTATAAACTATATACACTCCAGTCATTCAGCAGACATACAGTTGCTACTGCTGTAGAAGCGTTATTTTGGATCACACTACCTTGTTCTGCATGACCCGCCCTACTCTCCCTCTGAGTGGCTTCATCCCGCCCGTTATAATATAATGTGCATGTGTAACACTCACCAAAAATTCAACACAGGCGAGATGTCTCACAACCTATTCTACTAGGACCTTATTAAATGTACGAACCTGAAAATGAGCATAATATGACCTCTTTAATATTAAGCTAAAGGATAAGGCTAGTGCTGTATTTTTCTTTTTGTCAATAAATCTTGTTCGAAGAACAAAAACAACAACATGTTATTGACTGTTCAATACTTGATAATAATTAGAGCTGACCAAATAATTGGAGTCGACCTGCCCTCCATACAGAACTTGTACCGGTCCAAGGTCAGGAAACAGGCAGACTTCTCACACCCCAGACGAAAACTCCTCAAGCTCTTCCGCTCCGGCCTTACAAAACCCTGTACGTCAAAATGACGAGACAGAGAGAGTTTCTTCCTCCAGGCTGTCACACTTAACAGTCAGAGAGTCCGAAAAAAAACTGTGCAGTGACTCCTGACACTGATTTTAATGTAAATGCTGTTTTGAAGGTAAATACTGCTGAAAATTCTGCACTCCTCACAATCAGACTTTTTTCCTCTTCTTCTTCCTCCGTACATGTTAGTCTTAATTTTTCAAATATTCATTTTTGTTTTCTTAGATTTAAAGGTTTAAAAACTGTTCCCTGTACATTGACATTATGTATAAGCAGAGTCAAATTACCTGTTTGTGTACACATACTTGGCCAATAAAGCTGATACTGATACGGATTCTGATCAGAGATTTGAACACTGTATACATTCTTGCACATGCTACTGTTTAGTATTCTTTATTCTTTGCCACTGTTTAATCTGTTAGTCCAGTTGCTGTCCTTGTTCCTAGCTGTATGTTGATTTCTGTCTAAGTACACTGACAGCAATATAAAACTGTTGTGAAATTCCTTGTGTGTGGCCGCATACTTGGCCTTTTCTGATTCTCGTAATTCAAACACAGAACGTCACCAGTTTTATTTCTGAAATGCCACTGGCTCCTCAGACGCTGTGTTCTCAAAATATCATGTCCCTTTCATTTCCTTTCTCTCTCTTAAAGCTTTCCAATTATACACCAGCCTGTCAATCACTCAGTCGTTACCAGGGTCACGTCAGCAATCTTGAACTGAGATCATCATGTGAACCAACCAGAGGCGTTCTTCTGTTGTCATGGCAGCAGTGATTGATAGGCGTCCTTGGGAAAGGAGAGCAGCTCCAGGGCCTTTGCTCTGATGTGCTGACAGCAGGTAAAGATCACTTTCACTGGGGCAAAGACTGCATGTTTGTGTGTTCACGTGTGTGTATGTGTGTGTGTGTGTGTGTGTGTGTGTGTGTGTGGCACAACGAGCGAAGACAGAGAGAGAGAGAGAGAGGTCAATACATTATGTGAATAAACTTAAAACATCTGCATGTGTATGCTTGTCTGCATGTGCAAATGTGTATTCATTTTTCTGCCTGAGTGCTTGCCAGCATGTGGGTGTGCGTGTGTGTGTGTGTGTGTGTGCGCGCGTGCGCACGTGTGTGTTTCATGGAGTTGATTTACGGCTCTAACAGTGACTGTAATTGACCCTCCGTGATCTAGACCTGGCCTCTGTGAAACATTTAGTCCCGACCGGAGTACGATGTCCCTCTGGGGACTGAGAGGTGTTAACTCCATGACAAACTGGACTCTGTTTCCCTCCACATGAGGCAACTTTTCATTGTGGCTATAAATTGTCTTTATTTCAACAGTGTCTTTTAAAATGCGTGGTTATCCTTAAGAAAATTACGTGTGTGCTCACAGTAGTTTGTTATTACATTTAGAGGTAATTTTCATTCAAACAAAGGTGTTTAAAGTTGTGGGTGTGTGCCAGTGTGTACACACACTCCACTTAGCGCAAGCTATTGAAGAATATAATTGAGCACTTTGCAAACTGTCAGGGTTAACTGTGTTTAAGACAGAGGGATATTAAAGAAAAATTCAGTGTCAATGGAAAGTCAGGTGTCAAGTTTCGTAGCTCACAAAACTACTGAAGTAGATTTGAATTTGTTATAAAACCTAAAAATGAAAAGGGGAATCCCTACATACAGTGCATCTGGCTTAAATCCAAGTGATTTGAAAAGACATTTTCAAATGCCCCCACTAAAGATGAGGTTGCTTTTAGCTTATCAGCTAAGATTTCAGCTGAAAAGTGATGGATGAACTGTAGGGAGCTGTTTAATGTACTTTTTCTCCCCACCATTAAGTCCCCATCTGTATCAGTTGTTTTGGAGAATGCCGCCACACTGTTTTGCTGTGAGGTTCCAGAACATTTTTGTGGACTAAAAAAACTTTACCTGACATTCCATTGGCATGAGCGTGAGTAGATAATCCCACATTTTCCTTTATTAGGTGTTATTTTCCTTTAAGTTAGGCCCAAATAGTGCAGAGAGTGAAACAAAAGATTGAGTAAAACAGTTCACTATAGGAATTTACACTCTAATTTAGTCAGAAGTTCATTCACTTTCAACTTTTGAATGAAGTTTTGCTTTCCTGCCTTTAAAGGCTGTACGATTCGGTATTCAAACAATAATGAAACTTGCAAGAAGACCAAAAAACACTCCATGTATGGCATCAGGGTGGACATGCTCCTGACTTTGGGACTATTTTGAGTTGTTGCTACATTTTAGGTTGATGCCTTTGCTACTTCACCCTGGTATCAGACATGTCAAAATTCAGTTCATCAACTCTGCTTTTCCTGGCGTATTTCCCCCCCGTTTCTCTTTCTCCTCCTGCACGTTCTCCACCGAACACCCATCCCTCATCTCCTTCGGGACCAAAACAAAACACAAGCACACCTTTCTTTTCTAATGATTTAGATGGATGATTCCACAGAATAGCCAGACTAAACAGCATTATCAGTGCTGCTTGACGACTGAAACGGCCAAGACAGCATGGAAACCTTTTTCAAATATTGCTTTATTGTTTTCCATTACACGGCGGTAGCCAACAGTGTGTGCGCATATTAACTGCCGCAGATTTCTCTTCCTAGACTTTGTGACAGCAGCTTTGAGGTTTTGAAATTATTTATCTGTATCTTCAAAAGGCAACACGGACCTCTGGAACACATTAAAATCCACTGGAAAAATAATCAATGTTTATTAATGATTATTTCATTTGAGTGATGTAAAGTAAACAGTTTATGTTGTTATTCAAAGGGTATGATGCCGTATGTGTATCTCTTATCTGATGCATTTTTCTTTGAGCGTGCGTCCGTGTGTGTGTTCTTCTGTGTGTGCACGTGTTGTACATGTTGGGGTGGTCGTCTGCTGTCTGGGATCTCTTATTATCTGGAGCTCGGGGCTTTCGGCGCACAGCAGGGATGATAAGAGATAACTCAGGAGGCCAGTGGTGCGTAGGCCAGACTTGGATGTGTATCTATTCATAATCAGTGCTGGAAGAAATATTACGATCCTTTACTTAAGTAAAAGTGGCTTCTGTGAAGTAAAACACTGTAATGTTAATGCGTTGTCAGGTTTTGTTATTGACCAATCTAATCCAAATAGAGAGCAAACAGGCTATGACACAGCATCTTTTTTTCCATCAGGTGAATGTCTGTCGGTTCACTGATGTTTTACCTCGGCGTCTATCACACTCCTTCGTCTTCCTCCTTCAGCTGGGTTTTTTTTTTTTTTTTTACTTTTGTAGTGTACGGTTTCCAGAGTTATTCCAGCTGTTACCTGGGGATATTGACAGGTCAAAAAAACAATGCCGGTAAAACAGATAAAAACAAAATCCAGCACACCAACTAGTACAGTAAACTAGAATCAGTATTAACCTACAGAATGATAAGTTAAAGCAAAAAAAGTCATCGATTACCAGTTTAAAGGAGTTTCAGCAATAAGTATGAAAACTCTTCATTCTGCAGTCAAATAGTGGTGGAGCTGTAATATTACTGCTGCATTAATGTGAATGTTGCATTTTACTGCTGCAGATGTTTCAGGCCGAGATTATTTGAACTACTTCAATTACTGTTGGGTTGTTAAATCCACAACAATGCATCATATTCTATGAGATCATCATATGTTTGTATCTCTAAAAAGTCAAGTTTTCTGTTTCCAGCTTTTTTTTCCCTTGCTCATCCAAGAAGGTTTTTAAAATGTTTATTTAGCTGAAGAAGAAGAAATATTTTCTAAAACTATAAACCCTTTAATTCTTCACGTTTATCATTGCAATCACCCAAATTTGGAGATATATACAAAATATAATCAGAAAACTGCTAACTAAAGCTGTCAGATCCATGTAGTGGAGTAAAAAGTACATTTGCCTCTGAGAGGACTAAACTTATAAAGATGCTTAAAATGGAAATACAGTACAAGAAGAACCTTAAATTTGTACGTGTGTATGGTACTTGAGTAAACGTACTTTATATATTCCACCACTGTCCATGACCGTTCACACTGTAACACAGGCATGCAGTCCAGAAATAACTGGTCTACAGTTTAATCTAGCCCACGAATGTGACACTGTAAAAACAAACACACACGACTGTACTGATGATATGAACTCTCCGAGCAGTTTTCACTTAAATGACTTATCCGCTGCAGTTTTCCAAATGAAAATTGCTGACAACTCTCTGTGGATGATCCAAAATAAGGGAGAACCGGCTCTGGAAAGAAATGTTGCTGCTGAAATCTCAAAATGCCACTTCAAGGCTGCAAGCGCCACTAATTCACTTCCATGCATCTGAGGAGAAAATCTGGCAGCAAACACCGAGGCAGATCCCGAAGTCGCAAATCAGTCCAAAGTTATACCACAACACTTTAGTGAGAAAATTTAGTTTGTAATTTGGGTGAACCAGAATTGACCCTTTAAGAGGTGATGTGAAGTCTCAACTTAAATCATTTCTGACAGCCTAATATGGGGAAATTCCTATACATAATGTAATTTGTGTCGACTGGCACCTAATTCACATGATGTACGCAGGTCGTCTCAGGCTCGAAAATAGTTTCTCTTCTCTTAGATTGTCTAAATGTGATGAATTCAGTTGAAATCCTGTGCTTTAAGATCTAAAAAAAACTACTGAAAGACAATGAAAGCATTGGTCTGCAATGGTTTGTAGAATCCCAACATGTGTAAAATCATTTGTTTTATGTTCCGCGTGCAAACAACTCCTCCTCAAATTTGTTTTGCAGCCTTGAAACAAAAACTGTGGTGGCAGAGCTCGAGCGAGCTGCGGATGATTTTGTCTCCTGCGCTTCAGATTTAATCTGGGTCCCTCTCTGATGTTGGTGCTTGTACCGAAAGCTCTGCTGCGGTTGAAGACATGTGAGAAGATTAGTCTCTCCAAGCTGCAAGAGAGCTGTGATGATTTAAGATTTAAACGCTTAAGCAAACTCAAACAAAGCCCTCATTCTTTTTTAACATCTCGGGGGTTTGTGCAGCCGGCTGGAGGAGGATTAAGATGGGACAGATTTATGGGGAAATGGATCGGAGAGCGTGCAAAAGAGAAGAGGAGACGAGGGGAGGCTCAACTGGGTCAGATCAAACTCCGGAAAAGTCATCAAGTTCAAATTGGCACCAAAGTCTCATTACATTGTGCCTTCGGGCCAGACGTGTCCAGTGAAAAAGAGATATTATATTACGCGAGGTGTGAGCCAAAGAACAGCCAAAGCTTTCTTTCATTTGAGATGATAATTTGTTAAGCAAATGAACGTTACACAGGCTGTCACAGTGGTATGAATGTGCCCTTTCGATGGAAATGATTAATGGTCTGCATGGATTTAATTATGGAAATTATAACAGACACACACACACACACACACATGCACAGCACACGCATCTACCGTCCACCGCACATACCCACACTTTCTCTCCAACCTTTCATGTGATGCAATTCTTCAAACTGACTTCACTTTATCTCCTGCCGCTGGTCGTGTTGCACCCCTTCCCCTTTGTGTCCACGCACGCACACACACGCACACACACACACTTCAACACAAGGTCAGGGGGGTGATGATAAAGGACTGGCAGGTGGCAGTTGAACGGTCTGGTGTGGTTGTTCCTGGAAAAGCGGCAGCTGTCAGCGGCGTCGCCTCAGCCAGGGATGGTGTATCTGCGCCGGGCATCGCAGCAGCTCCTGTCACTGCCCTGTGTGAGTTATTACTCCGGGGTTTCCTGCTGACATGGTCGCAGACACGCACAAAAAGGGCACAGAGACACAAGCGCTGTCAAACCTATGATGCATACATACACTCAACGCACGAAACCAGGAGGCACTTTGAGTCATGTGTGCTTTTTAATCACCTCTTTATCACCTTATAGAGAAGAGGCTATCTTTAGGTTCCCCTCACTAAAAACTTGAGCCAAAACCAGACACCTCAGGAGGTGACGTGGTGTGGACAGGTGTGTCGAGCTGGTGCATATTGCAGGTTTAGTCATATGCATTCCAAGACGCGAACACTCGCCCACGCAGCAAACATCTAACGGAGTACCCAGACAGAGCAATGACAAACCCCCTGCCACACACACACATACACATAAATATAAACAGGGTCCTTTAATTATCCCTGTACACTTACCTCATCCTTTCTCTGGAGTCTAGAAGGCAGCACCTGGTCACATTACTTCATAGAAACTAAAATAAATCTGTTCACACACACACGTAAACATCAGTCAGATGCTGGTCAGGTCAAGTCTTGTCAGTTTATTTATAGATCACATTTGACAACAGCTGCTGACAAAGCAGACGATTAATCATATAATACACAGATAAGCAAACAGTGAGCTTTAACAGACGATGTTGTAAACGCAGACAAACGAGATGGGATTCATCAAATGAAAAACAAAAAATGAATAAGACGATGACTGTATCTTTACTGGAAGCTCAGCCACAGACAGCGTCTGCCAGATCTACGGTTGCACAGTCATTTGACCATCATCCATTCAGTAATCTGCTTTTTAATTAAAGTTGATGCATACATGGGGTTTCTCATGGTCGGGGCTCTGTGGATGGAAGGGGAGGGGGGCACGCTACACATTCCACTGACATGAAAGATACACGATTTGGACAAGTCTGATAGTGAGCCACCAGCGTGTGGAAATCCCCTGCATGAAAGGAATTCATTTCACTTTCCTCCAGGCATTTCCTCACCTCAGGAACTACAGCTTCTCAGTTAGCTGCAGGTTTGAGGAGTTAAAAATTAACAGTTGAGTCCTGAATATAACTTTCATTTAACTATCCCTTTTTTTTTTTTTTCGTGTTCTTTTTTTCTTTTGGCAAACAATCATTTATCTATTTTCCTTATTTTACCAGAGTAACATTTCCCATTTTCCTCACCACTTTTCCAGTTTTCCTGTTGGGTCCATTGGCCTCTGTGTGAGTAAAATCAGCGGAGAAATGACAGGAATGTGTTCCTAGCTAGCCAAACCGTGGACACATAATGAGAAGTGGATACAGTGTCTGAGGAGGGGCCGCGTTCATTCCTATGAAGGCTGCTCACTGGCGTGTGAAGCCTCCAAAGTTCGATGCCTGGGTAAGAAGTTATATTCCACATAGCTTCCACATCGTGTTGCCCATAGACCAATTCGCGTTACAGCCACTTAACTTCTGGTCTAGACATCTCCTCACTTGACTGAATCATGCAGCAATTCTAGACTTTACAAATGTTATCAGATCAAATGGATCCAATTCTGATTGTGAAACAAATCATTAAAACTATTTCTATTCATCCATCGTGTGACATTGTAATAACACTCAGTATGTGTACATGCACAGTTTAGTCGGATTACAGCCATAGTTCGACTATGCTACTCAATCAGCCAACTGCAATTTGCATTTGTACTTTTTGAAAAGTAACTCACCTCAGGTCACTTGCCCTTCTTTTGTGTCACCGGTCTGACGTCTCCCCTGATCCCTGATTGTTTTCACCTGTTTCCAATCACCCTCATGTGTCTTATAGTCCGTGTCTCTCTTTGTCCTGTGCCAGAGTATTTTGTTTGTTCGTGTACCTCCAGCCCTTGATCACAATCCTTGCCATTGAACCATGCAAAGTGCCCTCGTGTTTGTATATTCTCTGATTCCTTATTTTCCTCTGAAGATTGATTTTTTGTTTGTAAAGTTTTTAGTCAGCTCTGTTTGTAGTTAGTTCGTTTTATAGCCTTTGCTTATCTCTGTCAGAGTGTTTTTTGGTTTGTAATTTTTCTGCTCCTTTGTGCAGCGTAGAGTTAAGTTTATAGCCTTTTAATTGTTTTTTTTGTTAATTTTCATAGTATTTATATTAGAGTAGTTAGCCTTCAGCCTTTTGCTTTGCCTCCCTAGGGAGTGATTTTCTGTTTGCCTTTTTTTTCTTGAGGTTCCTCGTGTTTTTGTTTTTGCGTTGCTCTCTGTCATTTTCGTTTGTTCATTACCCATTCGTTAGTGAATTTCATAGCCAAGTTGTTTTGTCATTCTATCTTAAGAGAAGATAAGATAATTTCAAAATAAAAGCCTGCCTGAGCTGTTCTCAACCTGCATCAAAGTCCTCCTTTTAGTCCAGGCCTGACACAATACAAATACATGCCTGTGGGAAAATCGAATTATTGGCCGGAGCATGTCATACCCCGGTACAATAGGTGGCGCTGTACCCATTTCAACTAGTGGTAATAGAGCCACCTCCGTACGAAGAGCGAGACAAAGCTACATCTTTGTACATTACGTATATGGTGTACATGATAATTACACAAACTAGATGCACAATGGCGCTCTTGCTTGTTTAAAAAATCTCGAGCCTGCACAGAACGCAAAATCCGATCCGATCTGATGGAACGTATACATGCAGGAGTAATCCGACTATCAATTGAATAATCTAGGTGTTTTAATCCGACTATGAGAAATCCAATCCGGTCCAATTTTAGTCAGACAAAGGTGTATACATGCATCTTAAAAATCTGTCGTGTGTCATGTAAACACACTGACTGTTGAGCTACTGTGTGGAATTGGCTAAGCAGCTTCCCCGGGGCTTAAGCCCAACTAAATACACCTTCCTTTTTCAGCCAGCGTGCAAGTGTGACGGTTTGCCTCTCCTCCGAGCGAAGTTATCTTTTCCTAAACTCAGCGAAGTGGTTTTGGTGATGTTGCATGTGTGTTATTGCTGACTTGAAAATCGAATTAGACCTTTTTGTCTTCACAGACAGGCGAGGCCAAACATGACAGTGACAAGTCTACAATTACACGGTTTGGTGTGATGCTGGGTTTCTGTTTTGTCTACTGACGTAAGGTCACAATGTGTCATTTTTCAGCTGGCCTGCTAACAGTAGCAAAGTTACTTAGATAGCAACTAATGAACACAAGCCTCTGCCGTCATTACCTTGATATTGATGTGCATTCAGCCACTAAATGTTCCATTCCCTCCTTCCACTACACTCACATCACAATGCTGCTGTTGTTTGAATTATCTGCCCCCTCAGACTGCTGGTGCTGACGTAACACAAATACAACATGATACCAACAGTGTTACACTATTGTCTCACAAACTTTGTTAGAAGCTGGAACCAGCTGTCAGAATTGTTACAAAGAGATGAACATAGCAATCATTTTGGAGCCGGCAAACATTTTTTTTATTCTTGATTTCGCAATCATGGTAATGTTTTGAAGGGAAAGAGATTTTTTATTCAGCACCTTTTCTTCAAGCTGTGTTTGTTTTTAGTCTGTAAAAAAAAATGATCAGGTCATTTATATGACATTTTAATATATTAAATAGTATTTATTCATGTATTCAGGTATATTTTTGACTTGTCTGTTTAAGTGCTCCATACAGGCCGCGTTCATGTTCATTGGAACGTGATTTTGTTTCACCCATAGCGCTAAAAGGAGAGACATTTGGCCTAGCAGCGTGCCGTCTTGGATCATGTTCCCTGCTTGCTGGCACCTTGCCACCTTAAACTCTCCCCCCTGACCTATCTTGCGTTGCGAAAGCCAAAATGTCAGTGGCACACGGAGGATGGTGGGCTGTCAATCACGCTCATCCAGCGCAGCGTGAAGAGCCTCCACCAGATGTCTTTTGTGAAAGCAGCGTTTTTCATGAAGCTTTTCTTGCTGATGTAAGTTTTTCCCCCTCGCTGAAAATGAATAGTTCTTGCCTTTTGGTTTTTTGTTGCCTCTATCCGAGAGGACGTCTTTGCCATCTGTGTACAATATGCAGACATGCTTGATGAGGAGCCACAATACCAGGCGTGCAAGCAGAAGCAGCGGGCCGATGAAAAACGCGATGTGTCCTTTTAGCAGGTTCCTTCTGTGAACTGCTTGTACAACAGCTACCATAAAAAGTCCATGTGTGAGAAGCGGAGGTGAAATTCTTCTCTCAACTCTTCTTAATGATTCACATGAAACCGCAGAACGGGAGGACACGCCAGTTACGCAGACTGCACTCCCACATGACTCTATGACTCCCACCGTGCCAATAATTGCTCTTGTTCTCGTCCCAACTCCCTCTTCCAGCATGTGTTCCATGCTGCCATGTTGAAAGGCCTTCAGTGGAAAGCCCCATGTAAGGAGGAGGACATCGCCATAAACAAGTTGTGTTCAAACGCTGGTATCTCTTTCTGTTTTCTCTCCCTGTCCTTCTTTCTTCTCCTCCTCACTTGATGGATGGAGCGTGGCGCTGTGCCCGTCAACCCCCAGACCCATCTTTAGGACCGTATTAAAACAGATACCATCTAGGACTCCATAAGAACATCGTCCATCACCATTATCAACAAAGACCCCCCTTCATCTACATCCACAGGGGTCCATCTGTCCTCCCACACCCTGGTTGTAAAATGTTGCAAGCCTATGTCCCCCCCCCGACTCATGCTCCTTATCTATCCCCTGCAGGTTTCCATTTTCTATCTGCAGATCTCTGTCGTGTCGAACTCAAACACGCAAACGCTCGGGAACAAGGAGGAATTTTCTGGACCATTAATGCCGAGCTGCTTTCAAACTCGGTTGAAGATTCGAAAGGAATTGGAGAATTTAGGAGTATCAGTGTGTGTGTGTGTGTTATTGTTCTGGCGAGCGTCCGTGTGAATGCTCTTGTGTGTGTTCTGTCTGTGTGAGGTAAATCACTCCATCCCCGGGTATAAAGCACGGCGGGCCGCACCCACAGACCACACTCTTCATCTGGCTGGCTCACACTCTCAACAGGGTACAGGCCAGTTGGAGTCCATACATCAGAGCTTCCTGTGTTTTCTCTCAAACCAACCTTCCCTCATTGTTTCTCTCTGACATGTGCTTTGGCAATTCCCCCTCTCCATTTAAAAAACGTGAACGCCCAGTCCCGAGAAAGGGAGTAGAGGAAGGAAGGAGAGAGGAAGAAAAAAGGGGGGAGTGCAAGAAAGAGAAAAATGGAGAGAGAGAGTGGGCCTCAATTTCTGTGACGCCTCGCACCCGCCAACCCCCGAAACCCACAAAGAATGAGGCTGGAGGAGCGAGCGGGGAAGGGATGGAGGAGAGGGGCTTACTAAAACGACCGTGGATGAAGGCAATCTTTAATAAGGAGAAAGCCTTGGGTTTCTGCGGTGGCCTGTAATGGCTCCAGTTGTCTAGGAGGACGACTGAACAACACAGTTTGTTTATCCAGAGGAGTGGGAATTGGTAGCTTTACGGCTCGCATCGTTAGGATCTATGACTACAGCATGGATTGGCTCACTGGATATTTTCTCACAGAAACACTCAATTATCCACCACGCAGATTCAGAGACATCTTTGCTTTTGGTTCTCTAATTGCCAGAAGGGGGACAAGATCCTCATTCCTTACGCTCCGTGTAAGGATGCATTGTAATGGCCCGCTCACGCCAGAAAGTGAAGTTATGGCTCGGTCTTAGATAGGGGCCTGGACTTGTTAGCCAGAAAAAAACTGGTCAGGATTGTGGCATACCTGGCTGCTGAGTGGCGAGTATGTAGAAAGACTTCGGGAAAGCACATGGTCAATAGCGACATAACCTAGAACTAGATAGCAGATCTGGCTGTGTGGGTCTGTGGTCAAGAGTGGGTCATGCTGTGAAAAACAGCTGCAATTCCACACGATTTATAGCGCAGTATTCAGACAAAGATGTGTTAGTTTGCCAGTGATAAGACTTGGCGGTCAGGAGCTGAACCGTAACCGCGGCGTCAGGAACAGAAACGTACTCTGCAGAAAGAATGTGGGGAACGTCTCCCTCCCTCTCTCTCTCTAATGTGTCCCTGACGGGTTCATTAGCAGAGGAGGTGACATCACCTAAAGAGCGTGTCGCCTTGTCTGTCAACCAGCATGTAATGTACTTCACATTAATTCCTCATTAAAGCGGCACCAAACAGATCGGGATTACTTAGAGTGCTGCTAATGTAAACCGAGGATCCTGTGACGCCATTACATTGTCACTCCCGTGTTTAACGTCAGTCATTAATGACCGGCGTCACTCCCCACACACACTTTGTCTTCGAAATGTGCTGACCGCTGCAGGGAGTGAAACGAAAGCGCTTTGAGGGAGTAGAAGTTGGGAATGAGGCTTGTCGTCAGTTTAGATCAGTTCCTGTCTGCACTGTGTCAGTGTAACGCCGCTGGATGGGAGCTTATTTAAAGTCCCCCCTTGGCAGCTCAAGCTCTTTTGTTGTGTTGTTTTTTTGCTGCTAACTGGCTGCTTGCCCCAGATGTGTTAGCCGACGGTGTTTTACTGTGTTTACACAAAGCCTGAGAAACCAACCGCGGCAGTTTGTCAAAGCAGATGAAAAGGAGTCGTGGCGCTGTGAGAGACGGTGAGATAGAGAGAGAGTGATCATGAGCAACATTTTCTCACGTGCATTTTTAAGACCCGCACTGAAAAAGGCTGGTGCGAACGGGGAATTTGAGAACATTTAAATTAGGCAAACTTGTGATGCTCACTTGAAGGGGTTATTCTGCCTTTTTTGAGACAGGGTTAATGCTCTTAATGGGAGATAGACACACCCAATTGTTAACTGACGTGACTGATCAGCTGTTTCCGTCGCGAGAGAAAAAGAAGAAATGAAGGAAACTGGTTATTCTTCTTCTTTGAAGCTTACTGGTGGTTGGCAGACAACTGGTTTTGTTTATGGTTTGAGTCCTCTACTTCTTCTACTCTGTTAATTACAGCCAGCGGAAGGTAGCCTTAACCACTTACTTCTGACTGAACTGTGCTTAGTTTACTCGCTTCAAACCAGTTGATGGAAACGCGCCTAATTCAATTTTCCTTTTTTGCGATATTTCAAAAGTTTGCTTCAAATTTGCCTGACCATCAGATAAAAACACGGCCGCAGAGAGCATTGCTAAACCTTTGCTTCAATTCTTGATTACACCGAACACATCGCACTTGATTTCTTCATCAAATTGGACGCGTTTTACTGTGAGCGGGCAGATGTGTGCCACATTAGCATCGTTAAGCACATAAAGCCACCCAAATGAGTGCATCATTAAAACACTCCCCAGACGCCAATTCATCCAATTACCTGCTACTTAAGCTATGATGTGGCTCAACTCTTCTCTAGATTCGGAGATCTGCTTGAAATTTAGGATTTATAGTTGACTTGACTGAATAAGGAGCAGTTAGCTCCAGAGATCAGAGCCACATAAACCGACACCACAAGAGAACACAACCAGTGTTAACGAAGCACAGATGAGAAGATGGGCTCATAAAAACCACATTCCCTGACACGGGAGAAAAACCTCCACCTCGGCACGCTGTGGAGAAGTGTCCCAGTGTTGGTTGGGACATTAAATTGTAGTTTTAGTGTGTTTTTGAATATGTGAAAGACTTATTCAGGGAAAACTTTAAACCCTTCTGAAGTGCTGCTATTTAGTTGGAGTATTTCCATTTTATGCTACTTCATACTGGAATTATTATACTTGTTACTTATATAATGTATTATTACAGATTTGACTGCCTGACATTATGAAGTGCAGTCCTTTTTCTATTTTTTGGATGGCCATTAACAGTCCCAAATAGAGTTCATATTGACCAGATGGCCAACAGAGTTTCCCACAAAACCAGTTTAGGGTCGAGAAAAATATTAATTAAAAGGTTTAACAGTTTGTTTGTGAGTTCAACTCTTGGATGGCATTTTTATTGTATTTTTCCTCCCTTTCAAGCATTCCTGTGAAATATTAAGACTCTGCCAGTGTTTTTGTTGCATGGAAATCAAGTGTATCTGTACGGAGGGAAACAAAGCAATAACAGGATTTGTAGTCATAACACACGGGTTTAATTTAGCTAAATCACTCTTGGGCTTTTACTCTTTTTGATTTTTTATGATCTTGTGGTTTACTTGATTTTACTTGTTAAGCACGTTGTGACCTGTTCCCTGAAAGCTGCTGTATTAAATAAACTTTACTTTCTTACTTTGGTCTTGTATAGTGTGCGACAGTGTTGCTCTCCTCTCTTTAGTCACTGTCTGTTTCACCACCTGACTCTTATTTTGATGAGCTGTCAGCAGCCCTGAGGCCGAGCTAACCAGCATGACTAACGGCCCAAAAACTGATGAAGAAGCAAAACAGACAATGCAGGTGATCTAAAATACAGAAAGGGAACATAACTGTTTAATGTGCTGTTGGCTTTAGTGCTCTGAGTGATTTCCTCTACTGTTGCGGATGTGACTTCCCCCCAGTTTAATAGACCACAGGAAACAAAATATCTCATCAGCCATCAACCATCAAAAGGCCAAATACAGACATGAAGTTATAGAACTGGAGCCTCACAGTTATAACTCAGCCCTTTCCTCTGACAAGAATGTCCGTACTGGCTGATTCTGCAAAGTCCCAAAATGTTTTCAATGCCAGTATTTATTAATTCATGCCTTTGACAATATTTGCGTATGGTAACTGTTGTACTGTATAGTTAAGCTTAAGGAATGATTTGGGGTCATGGCAAATAAAATATGGACGTGGTCAGTGTTTTGGTTATGGTTAGGCAACTAAAAACACTTGGTTATAGTTTGGGAATGATCATGGTCACATATAATAAAAAGGCAATCATTAATTACAGGTTTTTGACCAGACAGAAAGTTCAGTCTCCTGCATGAAAGTCAGAAATGTTACACACTCATTCACTATTCTGACTCACACACCCCTACTTTTCACCATTTCACATAAATGACACACTGCTGTACTTCCTGCAGTGAAGAACATATCCATTAAAAGTCATGATCCACGTCATATATGGATGTGATCTGATACTGGGCTGTGAATACTATATGAAGTTCATAAAAAGAAGTTAAACAATAAGATATAAACAGCAATATATACCTAGTGTAAACATTTTTTAAAAACTCCTCAGCGCTTCAGTCCAGAACGACTCACTTCCAAAATGTGCAATCGTTGTTTGTCTTTGGCCAAGGGCATAACCAACAAGACCTGATTAGAGGCTTTTAGTGACCCGCAGATTTCACTGATGTAAACAGTTGAGCTTGAAAAACTTGAATTCTGAACCTTTACTGAAACGTATGAGGGTCAGCAGCTGCATTACTGCATGATCACTGACTACTAATGAACAATTAAGTGATGTGCATGAATAATCATCTCCAGCTTGGCTGAAGAATCAGTGAGTTAACAATGTTGGAAAAGAGAAATCCTGAGTCATGAGAGAAAAGTTACAGAGCTTGATTCCACATGAACTGCCTAAGGAGAGCAGTGACGAGTATAACGTTCCCTTGAGAACACAGCTGTTTGGCAAAGGTTTACCGGCAGCAGAATCAGAACAGTAGTTAGCATGCTGCTGATCAGAAGCCAGTCACTCTGCACAATCAGTGAAAACTTGTACACTCAACCCAAACAGAATACATGACGTCTTTGTGTGTTTATGTAAAACCACAGATATGTTGAAACTTCCTTTATGAAGCAACTTTGTTTCTTTTTGTCCAATTTTCAATTTCAAGTCGTAACAATGCTGTGATTGTGCTCTGGTTGGATTTAGGCACAAAAACCACTTGGTTAATGTTAGGAAAAGATCGTGATATGAATAACCTGCTGCTGTCACCAAAAAACAGCTGGAAAATGCCCCGCTATATCTTTAGAAGTATCCAGTGCTTTGGCAACCAAGTCATGAGGATAAAATGTTGTCACTTAATGTTTCTGCAAACCACTGATACGTCCAGATTTATGTGTGTCACAGGCCTACATACCATATTGACATTTATACAATAAGTGTCATATCACATTCACATTACACGTCACTGACCTGACTGTCATACTGGAAGGTGGAGGGGATGTTGGTGGAGTTATTGCCCGTGTCCAGTGTGTTTCTTTCAGGTGAAATATGGCGCAGGCGGTGCACTCGGGAGCGCTGGAATGAAGCACTGTGCGCTGACAGAAATGAACAATAGCCTTTGTAACAGAGGGCTGACCACACAGCTGACAACGAGCTGACAACAAACTTACAACGTGTAGGGTGATAAAAGCACAACGCTCACCATCCATATTCAGTGTCTGGAGGATCTGCTCCAACAAACGGGCTGAACTGTCTCTGTTTGGAACAGTCAGAACAAGCTTCTCCTCCATTTGTTTAGTTAAGTGTGACGAGCTCCGCTCAATCTAACATTGGTTGTCTGATATTGAGCAACCCTGTGCCTTTCTGAAAAGTTACACGGTCACGGGCCGACAAGCATTTTTTCCTACCTCACGACTACATTTTGTCATCTGTAAGCGTGACACCACAGAATAACCCCGGAATATCCAGCCATGTTTATGGCGGCAAAAAAGCGACTATTTTTGAAGAGAAGTTGTGACATTCAAAATGGGTAGTTCAAGCCCCGACATGATCTTTTCCTGACATTAACCAAGAGGTTTTTGTGCCTAAAGCTAACCAGACCCAAAGCACAGTGTTGTTACAACATCAAACCAAAGATTGAACCTAAAGAAACATAATGCTGCAACACAAAGTCATTTCAACCTAACACGGTTTGCCGAAACATAAACTGCAAAGATTTTAATCTAGCGACTGGTGTGGTACATTTGATCGAAATCGTAGTTCGACATGGTTAGGAGACAGCACACACAAACATGAATTTTATGAAAAGCTTGAGCAGAAACATTACTGGACACGTCTCTTGATCAGCTCTGTTCTCGACCTGCCACCCAGAGCTGTTTACATCCCTCCAACGCAAACGTGACTCAACTAGGACCACAGCGTGCTCAGTTTCCCAGAACCAAAACACAATAACAGAATCATGGAGGTGTTATCATTTGGGCGGCTCACAGGACGTGATTACTCAGGAGGATTTGGCACAGGGACGCCGCCTGATTAAATGCAGCCCGATAGGTCCGGAGCTGGTAAAAATAGAGCCCCTTTTAAGGTATTTAAAGTCACCGGGGACGATTCTCATCCTTCTCTTTTGACAGAAAACACGTCTCCCCATCTCCTACGTTGTATCCTGTGAGGCTTTTTTTTTTTTCAGCGCCACGGAAAACATCTGGAGCCAGTCACTCCACCGCTGGCTCCTGAGAGCAGCTCCTAATGGAACATGTGAATGTGTTATGAGATCCGGCTCGAACAGCTGCTATTAGCTCCATTACATATTTGGCTGGAGAGCAGCAACGTGCTAACCCTTCACGCATTCTCCTTTAATTGTGTAAATTGACGTTAATGCCGCCCCTTAAGAGCCAAAAACAGAGGGTCGCGGAGGAAAACAAGTGCTCACATCTAGAAACAAAAAGTCTGATGGCGTGACCCGAGAAGTGGATGAAGGGTTTAACAGGATCGGGCGGGGCGCTGGAGAGGGAATGAGGTAAATGTAAAGAATGAAAACAAGCTCTCAGGAATCACCACTTAGAGCCAAAGGTCAAATCTGAAAGATAAAGTTGCTGAACTTTGTTTCTTGAGAATATTTTTCGGGAGTATCATGACCCTACTTGTCCCTCTGGCCTGGGGCAGCGTTACAGCCACACACACACAGAAAACATACCTAAACACAAAAACACACTCACAGAAAACCCTCTCACCCTTCCATTTCCCGTAGCGATCTTTAAGGTCACTGGTGTTGAAGCGTGTATCTTTATAAACTACTTGAGAGCCATCACATCTGCAATTAGGCAGCGCTCGACCAAGAACCAAAATAAACAAGCAGGTCCCAATTGGAAGAATACACAAACATGGCCTAAAGATATAATCTGCTTTGCTCCCTCTTCCATGTCCCGTTGGCTGGACATGGAAGCCTTGAAAGTAGATTGTGACGGGGAGCCTGTGAATGAATGCCAATGTTTTGAGCAGCATTTGAATGAGACAGACAGGTACGATGAGAGCATTTAGTGACGTCACGTTGCCGTTCACTTGTTTTGTTCTGTGTAGCATAGATACCCAAATAGAGTCGTCCACAAATGGGCATGAAATGGTCAGCTGTCCTGGATTCGATCACCATCTGTATTCTGTTTCCGTGAGACTCCATCCAAAATCTTACCATCAAGCATAATTTTGCACTGAGCTGGACGGAGACGGATTAATCATGGGAAAATAATGTCTTATAAACTTTTCCCCCTTTTTTTCAGAATGATTTTGACAGAGTTATCAGACTGTCTCTGCGTGTCCACTCATATTATATCCTTGGGTTTCAGTTCCTGACTGACTGTATTTAGTCTGCGTGGATTTAAACACATCACCCAGTTGCTATCCCTGCTGATGACAATGCTGCCCACTCCAAATCCCTTTGACTTTTCTGTCTGCAAGAGATATTTACAAATGAACGGAAAGAGGCTCTGGACCACACTGTCAGTTAGTTATGGTTACAGAGCAGGGCAGGGAGGAGAGGCAGAGTTATGCTTCAAATGAACTACTTTGTATGACCTGACGTCTAATCATGTCCGAATGAAAGCAGTTTTTGCACTTTCAAGCAGTGTCTCTCGAAAGCATTCCATACGTTGTTCAGCCGTTCAAGCACTTTGGTGGAAGTACACTTGGACTAGTATGAGACATAATATTAGTGCTGATGCTGGCATGAGCATTCAAGAGCATGCTGAGCGAAGAATGAAGAGAATATGACCGTAGGTACAAAGAATAAAGGCAAGAGCAATCTAAAGGGTGGAATAAGCTGGAGGGTAAGAGAGGGACTCAAGGACCGAGCTGAGCTGTGGGAAGAAGAAGAGGTCGAGGAAACAGAAAGAGAGAAAGTGGGAGGGAGGCGTGGGTGAGAACGGACGTGCAGAGTAGTGGACTAAACAGTAAACAAACAGCCCCCACTCCGCCGTGGTGGGGAAGTATTGCTCCAGCATGTCCAGGATGCATTGCAGTGCATTTCCCATCCAAACCATCTGTCTTGAGGTCCCTCTCAGCTGGCAGTCATCATACAGTGACCTGCTGCAGCATATAAATACAGACTAGAACTCATTGATTTATGGTTAAACACACCAAAACCCATGGACTTACCGTAAGTAACTGTGCACTGTGTATCTTTTCTGAGGTACTTAAATGCTGATGCAGCACATTGGTTTTCCTTGACCAATCACTTCAGCGCTACAAGTGATTTTATGTTTTCCTGTCCAAACATAAGCACAGATGTGCAAGACGACACATTTCACCTCGGAGGCTTATATATAGGGAGTAAAAAAAAAATAAAAACCCACAAGAGAGGACGATCACGGAGGGAGGTAGGTTTAGCTTATAGAAGAAGAAAAGACACTAGACGACAGCGTGAGGAATTATGGAGGATCTTTTGCTCTCTAGTCCAAACAAGTTTAAAAGAAGAGTGCCATTTCTCCTCAGGCACTGGCATATTCCTGGCTGTTCACTGAGAGAAGCACTCGTGGCTCTATTCCATGTTTTCATTAAAGCTGTTTAATGCGCGAGGCCGGAGGAAAGCCATGTGCAACTGGATAATGCTCAAATCTGTTTATCGTCCTCTTTGTTGGTGTTGTCCTTTTTTGTCTCTGTCCAGCTCTCTCTTCCTGCTCTCCTTCAAAGTGACTCCCTTTTGAACCGGCCCTCCCTCTTCCTTCTTCTGCTCTGCTATCCCTCCTAATTGCTCCTGGCATCCTACCTTCTAGAGGGGGAGAACGGGGGAAAGGTCCCAGATGACAAGTCCCAGTGGGAATGTCAGAGGCACATCAGGAAGCTCGTGAAATCCATCGCCTCCAGCTTCTAAAAAAGACTTCTTCCTCTATGAATCCCTCTCAATCCCTAACATTAAACGTGGAGGATGTTGCAAACACAGGCCCAGCACAGTGTCCACAGTGTTGGTGAACAGTAAAATAGTTTATAGCAGCCAGCAAAGACACTAGCTGCTCTTTCACCACACCTCAGCAGTTACAGCGTGGCCATTAGAAGGGGCCCACAGGGAGTCGTTTGGGACCAGTATGCTGCCCAGTCGCTCGTATAATTGTGCTTCCGTAAACAAAAGAGGCCTATCAGTCACTGGGAAAACTAAAATACCCTCCCTCCTGAAATGCACCCAAACAAAACACCAAAATAAGACATGGAGCTGAAACTCACAGTGACCTGCTGATCTCTGAAGTCCCACAGTGCTGATTGGTCCTGACACAGAACTATGTGCAGACATAACACTGAATGTTTTACTCTTATTCTGTCAAAATTCCCCTGGAATTAGTTGGAAAAACTAGTTTACGAGTTAGGTGATATCAAATGAACATATTGGACCTGCTTGCTCCAGCATATCACTAAAGGCACGATTACTTTGAAATATTCTTACGTCAAATGGAAAACTCTGCATCACTTTGTACACATCGCCCTGTAATTCATCCGGGCTCATTTGGTATCTTTGGAAACGTTGGCATCTTGACTAGACTTTACAAGTTCTGTGGTTTTTGAGCAAAGCAGACCTGCCAAAGAGTCTGTGGGACTGACGAGTAATCTCAGTGCCAGAATATTTGGTTAAAAGGGTATCTCCACCAGTTTTTAGACGTGTGTTTACAGGTCTTCGGGAGTTGTTCTGCATACGTGAAAAGAGTAGCATAAAGCCTTTTTTGGGTCCAGAGGATGCTGCGTGTAATGTGACACGTTGTCTCCAATGATATCACTCACTTTCAACCAGAGCTAACCAAGTTCTGGTCCTTGGCCAGTGCAAGTTGCAACCGCAGCGGTTTATAGTGCTGGTTCAGAGTCAGTGCCTACTCTAGTTCTTTGTTTCCACAGCCAAATAATTGGCTTTCAGCCAGGAGACCCAGTTCAAGAGTGGAACCAACAATTTGCTTGTCTAGAGCAAAAAACACCAGGGGCTGGGGGTGAGGTGATCGTAACCAAGGACCAACTGAAACTGATTATTACCACCATTTTTAAATGCTTGTGTAGCGTGCTCTGACTTATTCATGGGAGAATAAATAAAATATTTTCATTATGGATGTCAGAGGAGGAAGAATGTGTGGAACAAAATGCTTTATCTTCTGTTTTAACATATGCAGCAGTACTCTCCAAGACCTGAAAACACACTTTAATGTATAAAATTGGTGGTTATACCCTTTAAGGCAAGTAAGCCCCAGGACCACGGCTTGATTTGAAACCCCCTCTGCTGAGCTGATTCGACAACTTTGATTGCGACTGCACGATTTGGATTTGTCTAAACATAAACCGCACAGCAACCCGCTCCCTTCAGCGGTTTTGGTTCGTGATCAAATGAAAACTGTCTAATCAGCAGTCGAGTCTCATCGGGACACTGTTGAAAACATGAGAAAGTGACTGACTTCCAACAGAGGGTTTTTGTTTTTTTTTTACTGGGAACTGTGTGACTCTGGAGATTTCTTCTGTCCCCTCTGGCTGTCAGCTGGGTCTATTTCTGATCCACTAAACCTTGAGGGCAAAGAGCTGGGTTGCCTGAAAAATGAGGAGTTAAACATGGCTTTGGAAGAATTTACCCCACTTCCAAGTGGGTGTGTGGGTGTGTGCGTGTGTGCGTACATGCCTATACATGTAAGTAGGGAGGCCGGAGTGATTATTCTGCTGCAGTGATCGCTCGGTGCACATTTAGAGCACTTTTCAAATGAAATTAAAATTCCCTTCGCTTTTCTTTCACTTTTCACCGTTGAGCAAATTAGCTGCAGGGGCCAGCTGGTTTTTATCTGTGTACAGTCTGCTGATGTACTCACGGTACCCCATTTACTAAAACTTGCTCTGAACTTGCACCGCGGCACACTGAAACAGGACCCAGCTGCTGGTGCGCTCCTGGCCTGACATCTAATTGCTTGCCGTGGAACAAGCAGCTTGGAAAAGTGGTTTTCTGGAGGAGGGGAGTTGGTAGTGATGGCGGTGGGGGACAAAGAGACGGGTGACTGACACATAGACGTGGAGGCTCTGAAACCCAGGAAGACATTAAGTTACTGCATTTGAATTTCTCCGAAACCGCACGTAATTGGTTGCAGAGCTTGAATGACATCAGAGTGTTGACTCCCACTAATGGGCTCAGTGAAAGATCCTGAGGGTCGTTCAAAACAAAACAGGCCATCAGAGATCATACATGGAGCTTTACATGCAATATATTTTTTGTGTATATAATATGCTTTTAATGCTTTTCTAATATAAAAGTCTATATGAAAAATTGTCATGTGCATTTGGAATTTTATCGTTTATCTTAATGTGTCGTCATGTCAGACATCTGTTGGCAAGTCAGTATGCACAGTAAGGGGCTGAAATATGTGCTGCTGATCTGATTAAACATCTGATTGTACAACTGTGTGAATAGGAGAGAAGCTGAAATGATTTATGGGTAAATCGCGCACAACAGCACAGCTCAGATCTGGGACACATGTTCGGCTTTTTTGCTGAATTCTGCAGCTTTGATTCTGGCAAGTATCTGACGCGGTAGTGCTTTGAATTAAGTTTTATTTTGTGAGCGCTGTCAAAAATTTACATTTTACAAGATGTGCTAAACAGAAACAGGGTTGTGCTTACAAGACTGAACAGGGGATGAACGTGTTACAATCCAGTAGGAATTTTCTTTTCTTCCCATTATAAAAGGGAGGATTTTATTACATTTTTTGGGGGTTGACCTTGTAAGAAACCAGAAGAACTGTTTTTGAGGAGCGACATATAAAACATTTTGTTAGAAAAAATATGTAGTTCGGGAAAGAAATTCAGAAACTCTCAATAAAAGTAATATTTATTGATAAGGTGATAATCCTAATCCAATATTTATTATTTCCATAATTTATTAAAAAACTCTTTGTCAGAGGAAAACAAGGTCTCTAGAACATTCTTCGAAGCTGGAAAAGTGGCAGGGTCCACCAAATATAAAAAAGTAAAACAGGATAAAATTGTTTGATAAAAATGTTTCTCTCTCAGTTTTGACGTTACAGTAAGTCAAAGACGTCTAAGTATTGTGCTGACAAAATGTGTCCCGAAGTTAGCATGTTACCAAGCTAGTCCCAGTGTTGTCCGGCCCGTCCTGTCTTGTAATAAGACCTCGTACCTCATGAGGCGATAGAGTGACATGGTAGCGTTCAGTCTTTAACGGCAGACTGGACGCTTCTCTATGGAGAAGCACATTAAAACCCAACATATCTACGTTGTATGACTTCTGATGAAGAAATGCCCCAGAAAATAAAAGATCACATGTCAGAGAGTAGGTTAAAGACTGATTTTCTTCCCAAAATGATTGACAGGGCCAATAATATACTGATCAAACGGGCAGGTCCGACTTAATTCCGCTGATGAGACTGCAATCACACTACAAACTGGAGCTTTTCCGATTTCTAATTACAAAACAACACAAATTAGAGGCACGAACGCATTGGTAAAAAAATCAATCATCATATCTGAAGTGTGTTCTTACATTATCTGGAGGCATTTCTTCATCAGATGTCATATATATGTTGGGTTTGGATGTTTTTCTCCATGCATCTCCCACTGACTTTAGTACAGCTGGCACCACAGTCTGGCCCCAAAGCAAGATTTGGTGACGTAATAACCCTTCCTTTTTTTTTGTTCCTTGGTTCTAGCCCCATACTTATTCTTCATATCTCCCAAAAACTGTTCCTTTAAAAAGTTGTCATTTGTTTGAGTTGGCGCCCTGTTAATCACGCTGAAACTATGAAAACATTCAGCTGACTGAACCACTTAAAGATTCTTTGAACCATTAATGCCGTCACTTCGAAGGAGATGTAAGAGGGGGGTAATCATTCAGCTGAGGTCAACAATTTCTTGAGTGGTACGCTCTTGAAGAATAAACACTTTAAGGAGAAAAATAAAGGGGAAGCAAAACTTAATTTTAAATCACTCCCAGTCACGCTAACCCTACACTCCGATTGAGTGAGCTTGTGCTCTGTCTGTTTCGCCTGAGTCTTCCTCTAAAACACCTTCCGACTAGAAACATGAGGCAGTTTCTGAGAAAGAGAGAGAGTAGAGGTCAAACCTAGATAATAAGTAGGAAGGCTAAAAAGAAGAGGGAACTGAAATGAAAAGAAGAAGGAAAAAGAAAACATCTCAGGCCCAAGCTTGTCTCGCGCCCTTCTCCTCACTCTCACCATATCAGCGTCTTGGCTGCAAGTTTTGTGTTTTTTAGTTTTTTAGTTTTTTTTTTTTTTTTTTACAAATTATTCCGAGATGCAGAAAGGGGCCAAAACTGGGAGATCTGGCATTCATTTACATTCTTATTGGTTTGTGCTTCTCCTGCTCTGCTTTTTTTCAGAGAACAGAGAGCACGATGGAATTTCAAGGGGCCAAAAAGAAACAGAGCGGGAATCGTTCAAGCAACAAAATCCTTGAGTGAGCGTCCCACAGGGATTCGTGTGGCTGCCGTGCGGTTGTAATGTCTTTGTCCGCCCATCTCCTCTGATTACCATCATGTCTCTCGAGAGGTCCATGAGGGCATGATTCGTGTGTTCATGTGTGTTGTCGGCGAGTGTGTTTATGAATGTCAAGGAGATAATACCACTGCAATTATAATGTGGAGAGAAAAGTGTCATATCTTAACTTTTAGCAGTTCACTGGAAAGAAAACTGATGAGAGAGCGTTGAGAAAGAACTGGAACAGTAAAGGTGCAGGCCGTGAAACAAAAACAATGAGCTGAAAGACACTAAAATGCTCCATAGTGCTGAGGGAAACTACAGAGAGAGATGAGAATTATCTGTGGAGTTGTGACATTATGTGTCACCTAATAATTAACATATATCATGTAAATATGTATATACGTCAATTCGATTCTATTTTCTTTCCTTTAATCATATTGTATATTTTGTATTGTCTATTTTGCTATTTCTCTTGTTCTTGTAACATTCTGACTCTGCTGCAATTCTGATGTAAAAATGGCAGCCACCGCCATCAGTGTATGAATGTATGTTTGAATTACTGTAAGTCACTTTGGACAACAGTGTCTGTAAATACCCTAAATGTAAATGTAAACGTAAATGTAAATGTAATGACCATACCCATATTTTCTGGGTTTCAAAACATCTCAGGGAGGATGGGAAAACCTAACCAAGTCACCAAACTTTAAATTTATGTTCATTTAACATTGTATCTATGCCTGTTTACTTATTTGGTTGCCGGTTTTAATCATTTCTGATACTGTTTGCTTTTTAACTGATGCTTGGGATTAATAAACATTGATCTTGATCCAGTTAGAGATTTGTCCTAAGGCAGAGCGGTGACAGTTATCGTCGTTTTTTGATGAGGAGAGAGTGGTGTGTATATACACATGTGAAAGTGTGAGCGTATGCAACGTCTCTAACTGACAAACGCCCTCAGGGACCTGAAGCCTCTATTGGCTTTGTGCACAGCTCTGGCACAGTGGGAATGAACACATCATCCTGAGGGCTGAGTGAGACGCTTACATCTCTGTGGAGCCGAGAGGGGTGTCAGTATCACACTCTAAACCAAGAAAGTTCTCGAATCTGGATCTCATTAGGCCTGAAGTCTGCCAGTGCTGGAGTGAACACATCCAGACTGCAGCCACGCTCACCCAACAAAGCTTCAGCACGGAGACACAGCCAAGCCAAGAGACACATACCGGATCACCAACAGAGTGCTTAGTGACCTGAGCCACCGCTACAGTAGAGGGTGGAAACTGCTGAAAACAGATGTAAATACAGAACAAGCACAGACGCACTTGCATAAATGAATGAGCTCACACGCGCACAGATCATTGCCGCTTCTTTGTCCGAGGCGTTATCCACTGTTATCACTGTAATTGGAGCAGCAGGGGGTCATTTCCTGCGAGAAAGGAGCTTGATTGTGATGACTCGTGGCTCCCAGCAACCGCTCAACTGTGCACAGAAGAAGACCACATCACGTGTACCTCTTTCCCACAATCCCCCGCTCTGTCTCTCTGAACTCATTTCTCAAATCGTCCCTCCTTCTCGAAGCCACCGTGACCTGCGAGCACTTCAAAAGAACACAGATCCTCATAAATCGCCCTTGAGTGGCCCCCAGACCGCCGCAAGTCGGCTGGAAAATCCAAACAAACAATACGCTGATGAGTGGGTAGGACCGTCTGAGGTCATGCGATGCAGCCCTCTGAGCCCATCGAGTGATCGGATACTGGAAAGTAAACATCTCGCTCCAGCGAGGATATATGGAAATGTGGAGAGGGGAGGATGAAGTCAAAGAGGAGAGGGGCACATATGCTGCTCCTGCAACAGAAATATCAAGCAGTGTGGAATGTTTTCTTATCATCACAGAGCTGGTCTGGCGAGTCTGATTTGGGGGGACTTATCAGTGGATTAGGCCCGAGGACTGAGTGGTGATAGATTGCAGGAGGGGTTGTGAGGTGCGATAGCCGCGGAAAGACCTCAGTCTGAAGTGTTTTGGTGATGAGGAGGAGGACCTGATAGAACTTGGCTGACGAAGACCCATTTAGAATTGTGTTTTAGAGCCCAATATGCCACGCTCATATCGTTGCCTCTTAGGTAATCAAAACCTCAACCCTTACGAATGTCTGACAGGCAAAAGCTGAAGCTGTGAAATAATGTCTGGAAAACTTTAATGGTTTATCGCTGAGGGAGGAAGTGCGCTCAGGTTCATGCACAGGCCAAAATTCACCTTAAAAAAAAAAAAATGATGCCAGGAGAGTTACATTTCGAACTCTCAAACCTTAGGTGGTCCTGAGTTTCAGACTTCTGACAACAACGTCTCTCCACACAGGCTGAGAAATATATCAAGGCCGTAAAAATATTAACACCACAGCCAGCTTAGGGAAGCCGTCATAACATCACTTCCCGAGTAGAATCAAATCAGCAAGGCAGCTTTGGGTGAACCACAAAAATAAACCTCTCGTGCACCACATACAGGTCACAAAACTGGTCCATCAAGGTCAACATTACCTCCACGCCCAGGAGGAGCTGGCTCAGCTTAAAGGCGGTCAGCATCTCAGCGCAGCCAAAAACATATGCTAGGAATACCAGAGAGGGAAATCCATGTGGAGTGTGTTTCCGTAATGCATGGAGAAAAGACATGATGGAAATTGGCGTAAGGAACGGATGCAATCAGGAAAAGTGTGAGAGACAGGATACCAGACACGGGCCGGACAGAGTAAGTCACAACTGCTCAAGAATTAGAGATGAAAGAGGACAGCGCTTCCTTCCTGTGCAGAGTTGAGTGAGTCCTGTCCGTCTGTTAGACCACTCATCCTCAGATTCAGACCTCTGTCTCTGTCTGAGGCTTTGATGTGAGGCTTCTGCATTCACCCCAGCAGGATATTACTCTTTAGTGAGCTCCCCTCCTGCACACAGCGGTGCAGACAGCAGGGAGTGTGGGTGAAACATGACATTTATACACACACAGACACATAACATTCAAAACAGTGATAGACGAGTGATGAAGTAGCGGAGAACGTTGACCCAACTTCAGATCCTTTGCTAGCTTCACCAACAGACTCACATGGATGCAGTGTTGAAGCCTTGTTACTTTAAGGGCAACCCCACCAGTTGTCCACATTAAAGTGTGTTTACAGGTCTTGGTGAGTACAACTGAATATGTGAAAAAAAAGTAGTATAAAATCTGATAAGTTGCCTCTAGTGATGTGACTCAGTGATTAAGTTGCATGATGGGTAATGTAGGCATCAGGAAGAAGAATGCTTGGGATTCAAAAAAATGTGAATGAACAGTGTTATAGCAGCACAATGTTACACAAGTGGACTGCTTTTCATAACCTGTTGTCTACATTACCCACAATGCAATTTAGAGTGACATTACCGGAGGGGATTCAGCAGATTACATGCAGCTTCCTCTGGAGCCACACAAGGCTTTATATTACTTTTTTCATATATTCTGTCGTACTCCCCGAGACCTGTAAACACACTTAAATGTGTAAACTTGGTGGAAATACCCTTTAAGTAAAAGTGTAAGTACAGTCAGCAAAATATACGTAAAGAATGAAAAGTACAAATAGGCATTGTGCAGTAAAATGGTCCCCTTCAGTTTTTTGCTAGGGTTTTACTGCTGTAGATGTTTCAAGGTGAGCTAATTCTAACTACTTTTTACTCTACAGCAGTGCATAATGTTCTGTGAGATCATCATATGTTTGTTGCATCACGGTCCTGTTTGAAGTCTCAGGTTTTCATGAGATTTCAGCTTTGAGACGATGCATTTTCTAATCAATCCAAGAGAAGTAGCTTATATCTAGTTAAGTTGGCCGTTAAATTCAAATTCACTTACTGGACATAATTATTACAGATGTCAGATTTTTTGCAGTGGAGTAATTTGTCTCTGAGGTGTAGTGGAGTAGCACAATAAAGCTTCACACAATGAAAAATCATCATGTGAAGTACAAGTACCTTGAATGTGTAGTTAAAGACATTCCATAACTGCTTGCTTGCATGCACATACATGCAGATATTATAGGCCCTACTGTGCACACTCATGTTTGTGCAGGGGCAATAATTACTGGATACAATACACAGCAACCTTTAAGCTTCCAGTTGACACAAACAGGATCCAGTTGTCCTTTGTGACGGGAAAAGTTCATGTTTTTATTTCAGTTAACAAGTGGACTAATTCCATTTTAGTACAGAGCCCAGATCACGGTTTCAGTATGTTGGCTTAGGGTGTTGGGACTGTTTGATCCGTTGATTCGCTGATGTGTGTCAGTGTGCCAGCAGTCACTCTATCAGGAGCCTGAAAAGCAGGCACTTGACCCCGTCAGACAAGAACGCAAAATACCGATGTGGGCAATGTGAGACAGAGAGAGCAGAATATAGAGGAGGTGTGATGGCGGTGAAAGAAAGAAACACGCTTGTATATTTTCCACAGTCGGACGCAGACGTACACAAAGGCGCCAGAGGGCTATTCAGCTGAAGCAGATAATCCTACAACAAACAGGTTTAGCTGAAGGCAGCCGCTGTTTGAGCAGCCAAACACTGTAGTGTACCGTGTCCGAGGAGCATCCGGATAAAGAGCAGGATTTCCAACTGTCAAACGCTTTGGCTGAGAAGGATCGTTGTTTGAATTAACTATTTGCCTGAGTAATGGAGGTATTGTTTAAATGCAAAGTTCAGAAGACAATGCGTTCCTGTTTCTGTATGTGCAACGCGAACAGTCAGGACAACATGTGCATCCTACCAGTAAAAGTTGTATTTGAGGCTGATACACAACAGTCCCTCTCACCTTATCCCCTGCTTGTTCTGTCCTGATCAGCCTCCTGCAGGCACTGCAGGGGAGGCTCCGCAGGTGAGCCGCTTGTGCTTGTCAAAGCATGCTGCACTCTCACTGACAGGCTGAGAATTGGGATGCCGTCATTACAACATAAAGCATGTGAATGACTTCACCTGCTTTGCTGCATAATTAGGGATTGTGGAATACATAATCATTGGCATGAGAAAAAATTAATTCGAAGGAACCTGAGAAACACAAAACCCCAGTGTCTCCACAGCAGTTGACTCAGGGAGTTTGGGGGAAATTTTACTGAGCCGTGTCCTGTCAAAACTGGTTCTTCCACTCATCTTTTGTTTCTTTCACAGGAAAGTTTATTTCTGAGAACCTGAACATTTATGCCACTTCCTCCTAGTATTTATATCTTTTATATACTATATCTAACACTCCACCTAGAGCAAGGCATTAGAAAAAACATCGTCTTATTAAAAGCATGATGTGTGATATGATCTCACTTCCTTGTGCAACACAAAAGATTAATTCATGTATTACACATGCCAAAATAAAAGTTCACAGAACTTCTCCTATCTCAACATTGCTCAACATTAAGCAGTTTCATAAGGAAATATGGAGAATTTCTCTCCCTCTTTTTCTTCTTGCTGTTGTTGACTGCAGTTTCTGTGGCTGCTCTGACCTATAGTATCATGGTGTTAAAGTTTTCCGAGTGTTGTAGTCCAAACTTCTCAAACGGCTATAAATTGTTTTATTTTTTGGTTTAAGTTATCCAAATTGATATAGAAACGCATTTATGTTGCACACCAGGTACTATGATGTCATAGTCCCTACTCTGACAGACTTCCAATGTCCCTTGATCACATGTACCTTAACTTTGAGGGAAGATTTGAGACCTGCGTAAGTAGTGTAAGTTAATGATTTTTGTCTTTATCCTATCACTGTAGAGTACAGAAGAGAAGAGTCAATATCATACTATCAGGATGATCCAGTTTGAATTACCTGTACCTTCTCTGTACCAGAGTGCTGACTGATGACATAATGTGAACTTTTAGATGTAGAGAAAAACCATTAACTGTGACAGGGCATCAATGAGATCATAATGTAATCATTTCTCCAGCTTCTACTAATCTGTCATTCATCAAGAAGAGATTTAAAATAAAAAAAACTTTTTGCAACAGAAGAATGCACACAAATGTCTTTGTTAATATATAAGAGAGGAAGAGAAATAGAGAGACTGAGGGAGAGAGAGAGAGAGAGAGAGAGAGAGAGGGAGAGAGAGAGAGAGAGAGAGAGAG
>CAEMYA010000032.1:1936713-1955397 GCA_903131615.1 Diplodus sargus
GAGAGAGAGAGAGAGAGGGAGAGAGAGAGAGTGGGGGAGAGTTTGGGTCCACCCCCGTTTGGTGCATGCTTCAACTCTTGGTTCACTCCCTCTGCTCTGTCAGTCTGACAGTGACTCACTGGGTGCTCTTGCTTGGATTCTCCTCACTGAGAAGCAGATGAAGTGCAGGATAAGGGCAGCGCTGCAACAATTTCAAGGTAATTTCGTTGTGATTGCAATATGCGTTAGATGTTGTTCTTGGCATTTACATCAATTTCATATGGTTGTGTCGTGGTCATACAGAGCTGGATGTGAAGAGAAGAGAGTTTTTTTTTTTTTAAATAATTCTATGGCTGAGAAAAGAGGGGCTGCTGAAATGTATAAGCTAAACTTTTATAGGAGATTGTAAAATAAGCAATATGTAGTGTAAAAGTCACAAAAAGAACTTTTATATTATATATTTATTTGTTTTAAATGCAAGTCAGTGAGTATTTAAAAGAAGAAATTAAACACAAATGCAGGTGTATGTGATTTCAACAAACGTATTCCCATATCATGTTTAATTCATTCATTCATGATCACCATTCATTTTCTATCCGTGGCATAGATTCAACTCGTACTTTTAACAGCTGCTTTGTGCCAAAATGGACAAATTAAATCCATGTCCCAAATTCTCAGCAACAGATTGAATGAGTTATAGTTTCCAGACCATTTGTTAAATGTTAACACATGACTCAAGAAGCAAGAGAAACATTCCCTCACGCGACAGACTCAAAGGAATGCGACCCTAATCACCCCTGATTGTTCTCAACATTAAAGACTGTAAACTCAAATAATTCCACCACGACCCTCAACTTTCTTCTGATTACAGTTTGCAAGGGCCATAAACTTTTGGACGTGCCGGTTAAGTGTATTTGCATGTGTTGGGGCTCTTAAGAAACACCTCATCTGTGCTGTGAAAAGCAGCTGCATGTGTGCCAAATTAAGTGCACGTGTTGTGATGGTTCTTGTCTATCAACCTCACGAGGAATGACATACTCTGTGAAAGGCTAAATGTTTGTTTGACATTATAATGATCCGTCTGTCCTTTCAGGTCCGTAGTATCACATACTGCTTTACTCACTCAGTCTAATTGCGGTCACGACTAGTTTCGCATCGCCACAATTCATGCGCAGGTGTCAGAGGAAAAAGTTTGCATTCAGCTCATATACTGACAGGATGTCTATATGTCAGGGAAAGGGGTAGATGTTTACAGCTTTAGGATTCTCATAACCAGCCTACGCTTTGTTTCTGGGTTGAATTGTGTTTCAGATTTGACTCATCAGGTTTCATGCAGCTAAATGCCTTAAATGTCAGTGCAACATCACCGAGTCCTAAACTCTTTCAAAATACACGCAAGGTTCACTTACTTTCTTTGCTTTAAGAATGCGACATTTTCCGGTTTCACTACTTCTGCATCCTCTCTTTCCATCATTTTCATGCGTTTCCTCTTCTCTTTCTGCAGTGTCTGGACTCTCCAACCGGGACAAACAGAGCTCAAGAGCACCGTCTTCTGGCTAAAAAGAAAACATCTAGGGATTCTGGTGGATTACATCGTATCAACTTCTGTAATCCCCCCATTCATTGCAGGAGCTCAGACATTTCTTTGTGTGTCTTTTTTTGTACTTGGACAAATTCTTCACACCTCCCACTGCCAAAAGCATGTCAACAAAAATGACTTTATAGCCACCTACCTGCAGGCGGAAAAGAAGAAAAGCAACATTAAGAATGGAGGCTTCAAGTTCTGCTCATGCAGGGACCCCTACTCCCTCCTCTTATGGCTGCTTGCAGTTCTTCAGGGAGTACCAGAACTATTCTGTTATCAGGGAGCATTACAACTACACGGGCAAGCTGCAGAAGGACCGCTACCGTGAAGGGCTCAAGCCTGAGGGCATTGCGTTCCTGGTGGTGTGCCTCCTCATCGTCCTGGAGAACGCTGTGGTTCTCATCGCCATTTGGAGGAACAAGAAGTTCCACCTGCCCATGTATTACCTGCTGGGAAACCTGACTCTGTCTGATCTGCTGGCTGGGATTACGTACATGGCAAACATCATCATGTCTGGACCTTATACCCTGAAACTGACGCCGTTGCTATGGTTCCTCAGGGAGGGAGGGGTCTTCATCACCCTGGCTGCCTCTATAATCAGTCTGCTGGCCATTGCAATTGAGCGACATGTAACGATGGTGACAATGAGGCCATACCATGGGGCAAAGCGCGGACGGATGTTGGCACTGATTGGAGCAAGTTGGGCCCTGGCAGGGTTTTTGGGGGTCCTCCCAATTTTGGGATGGAACTGTATGCACAGACTGGAACAGTGCTCCACGGTGCTCCCGCTTTACGCCAAGAGCTACATCCTCTTCTGCGTGTCTGTTTTCAGCGCGGTGCTCCTGGCCATCGTGGTGCTTTACGCCAGAGTTTTCCGCATCGTCCGCACCAACACACAGCGGCAACGGCTGGGCCTGTCCGGCAGCCTGAGGAAGGGCTTAGCAAGGAAGTCGCAGAAGTACATTGCCCTCCTCAAGACAGTCACCATCGTGCTGGGCGTCTTCATAGCCTGTTGGCTGCCTCTCTTCCTCCTCCTCCTCCTGGATTTTTTCTGCCCCACCCACAGCTGTCACCTTCTCTACAAGGCCGATTACTTCCTGGGAGTAGCCATGGTCAACTCGCTCCTCAACCCCATCATCTACACTCTGACCAGTAAGGACATGAGGAGAGCAATCCTGAGGCTGCTCTGTCGGCCGTGTCTGATGACCAGAGATGGCCAGGTGAAGAAGATCGGGATGCCGTTTCTTGAGTGCAGCTTCAGTAAAACTGAGGTGGCAACCCAGAAATTGGAGGGGGGGCAGGAGACGACCATTTCCTCCGGAAACAATGTCACCACACCATCTCCTATCAAGGCCCTTTACCCCAAACTCTTCAAGTCATAAGGACTAATACTGACTGATTGAGTCCATGAGTGTGTAAATGGGTTTCCCACTGAACAGAAGACATGTAGCACATCTTCTTTTGAAAGGAAAACTCATGTTCAGAGTCAGACATGGTGCAGTTACAGCAACATGATCACATAAATGGACTTCATAAGGATGCCACTCAAATGCGAACAAACATGAGTACATGCTAGTGATGAGTCTCCTTAATACATTTGCACTGAAATATTACAATGTACGAGTAGAGCAGCCTTGGATTCAATGTTCCTGTGGAGACTGTCGTGACTGAAAAAAATGTAACATTCTCTCCCAGACTTGCTGGGTTGAATAGTGAAAGATTGCGGTTTACCCTTCTATGCAGTTTGTTATTGAAGGGCCTTAATCAAAGCACCAACACTTCTATGCCAACTGTGCATCTGCAGACCCAGACTTCGCTGGTTCGAAAGCCCCGCGGTGTGTCAGATTTTTTCAGATAAAAGAGTGTTGGGCGCCCATGCACATATCTACGGAGAGCTAACAGTGAGACAGAAGGGGGTAGCGCTCACCTCAGTGAAGAATGCTGTGGTATAACTGTGGGAGGGAGACGCGACATTTAAACCCCCTCAGTGTTTTGTAATGACAGATGGTGAACCCATCTGATGCCGAGTGGAAAGTTGTTGGCGTGATGTCTGATATTTTTCTAATGTCGGGAAAACAAAAACAACAAATCATCATCGGAATATGTGAGCGTGTCATGCTGATAGGTTGGCTTTGAAACCAAAGCAGCTGTAAATACATCACATCTAAGTAAAAGCTCGATAAATGATTACTTCAAAGATTTGTGTTTCAACTTGCAAATAAAGCTGTAAATATGATTATTCATCATCCAGCTGCATCAGGACTGTTAAGGACAGGAGCATGCCTGCACTTGTAAGCTAAATCATGTTGAATCAATGCAATTATCCCTTCACAATCCATCATGTTAGCAGAATATTTGGGGAAATGAATTTATTTTCTTATTATGAAATGAGTTTGACAGCAGTGTTTTTATACAGATCTTTTTAAATGCCGGACCTGAATTGTTTAATGAGGCAGTGTGCTTTTTTTTGTACTATAACTCATGTAGTGAACTTTTTTGTAATACTTTTCATATCGTCTGTATTATAAATTATATCTATTTTGTATCGAGACAAGGCGGAAAAACTTTACCTTTCTTTTCATAAAAGAAATAAAATGTTCTCCTTAAAGATTCTAAAGAGTTTGTGGTTTATTTTCACTGTGTGCGTGCCGACCGTAAGTCATATACACTAAGCGTGTCCGTGTATATTTGTATAAGTGGAGGAACAGTTCTTGAAGAAGCACCGCAGGAAGTGAGCCCCCTTGTCTCACATCTGGTAATGACATTGGCCTAGATACAGCCTTCCTCTACAAGCTCTGTGTGTCTGAGGACGGCTCCAGCACCACACAATGCACCTTTTATTTGAACACTCAACTCTCAATTTTCCTTTTTCCTTTTTCTGTCAACCTGTGGGTAGGATCACCTCATTGTGACCTGCTGTCCAGGCTCGTCATGCCTGAAAGAGAAAAATGAAATGCAGCTGGCTTTAATTTTGTTAACTTGGAGGCCAACATCTTGTTAATTCAGCTGAAGTTGGTATATTTATCTGGTGGAAAACCAGAAGAGAAGGAAAAAGACATTTTCTGTGGCTTCGGCTCATACATTTAAGCTTTGTAGAGTCATTATTATGAACTCCACACATTCCAGTATTGATAAATGTGAAATAAAGCCTTGAGCTAATAATGTTGCAGCCACGGGTGATGGACTATTGCCGCTGCTTTTTGGACTTCTTTCAACTCTAAAACATTTCTCATAATACAAATTCCTCTGACTGTAGGTTTACTGTACGTGTGATATGACTAAACAAATATGTTTAGCTCTTGCATATAGCATATGCGCAGCAACTTATTTTGGGACATAACTTTTCACACCTCGTAGCGGAATTGATGCACAAAGCGACACACTGAAAGTGAGGGCTAGCCTGACAAACTATATAGTTGTTTCCTTTTTGATTTAACCCTCAGTGACCAAGAAGACATTTGTATCTACGATAAAAGCTATTCCATGGCACTGCATACATTTGATGTGATTTGTATGGGCACAGGTGTTCCTCCAGATGTTGTCTGTATCCGCCAGCACTGTGCCTGCTGACAGAGGTTAACAAGTCTGCGAATCTGTTCCTGGCCCCCAGCTTCCTTCATGCTGTTCAGATCATACAACAAACTGGACAGGTAGAAGTCAGTAGTCATTTGTCATGATGGCCACCAAGGACAGTCCCAACCACATGCAGGGTTGTATTACAGATGTACAGCACCTTTCTCCAGCTGAGCTTTGGGAGAATTCACTGTAGTAAACATGTGTAGCCACAATTCCATAATATTATTCTCCTTGTATTTCTTTATATATATCTATATATATATATATATCTATTTATATATATATATATATATATATATTGTTACTGAAAACAACTGAACTGTGACTGAAACAACAATATGGACACACACACGAGTGCCAAATGGTATATTTTTATCATTTATTTTCTTCATTTTGTATGGTTTAAAATTAGGATACAGATTACACACGAATAGTGTTGTGAAATAATAGTCATATTCCTATTTAAATATAGGCCCATTTTTATTTAAATATACACCCAGGGGGCGCCCTTACAGCTCAGTTGGTAGAGTATGCTCCCTGTGTAAAGAGGCCTGTGGCCCTTTGCTACATATCATCCCCTCTCTCTCCTTGTTTCCTGTCACTCTTCACCTATCTTATCAATAAAGCCAGGAACAGCAAAAAGAAAATACCGAGAAATAGTATATAGGACCAGTAGGCACAATATGCCTTTGATGCATAACATTCACTGGAGTGGACAAATGTATTTTCAGTGGACAAATATGATTAACATCTGGTTACAACAAGTAATACTAACAGCTCTATTTAGATGAAAACAATTGTGTCTTTACCTGTCTGGTTTTCTGAGAATAAGAGAATTTGAACAATACTCCAGGATCACTATTCCATTGATGTCTGGTTTCCACTGCAGTGGACATTTACGCAACTCCTTCAAAACAACATATATCGACAAAAATAAAAAGTCATGGACATGAAAGATTACTGTGTGTTTATATATGCATTGAAGGGGTAGCTGACTGATAGAAAACAGTCAAGTATATAAAAGTGAATCACAAAACTGATCCTAGAGCAGTCCAAGAGTGCAGCTTTAATATCAGTCACATGAGGAGCAGGCAGACATAATGACACTTGAGTGAGTGTCCATGTGGGCGCCTCAAGGCTCACCACACCTAATTTCTCTTACTGGAACTGAGTGAGGTGCAGAGCTATGGCTCACCTGGGGAATTATTATGATGGTTGATTCAAGGCTTGTCATATCATATCAAGGATTTTTCATGTCTGTTGATGGTTCATCATCCCTGTTGTCTGTCAGCATGAAATATTGGATCTAATCAGTTGTGAATTGTGGCTTGGGGGCACAACAAAGCTTAGATGTTTCTCTATCACTGGCAGCTCATTTCCAGATGAATCAATCTATTCAAGGTGTGTTTTGGGGCTAGTATGTGGAAGTGACTGTTTGCGCCTGCAGTGGTAGAGTTGACTTTTGGTGCCACCTTGTGGCTGTTATGCAGAACATGGTTTGTTATAAACTGTATAGAGCTCAATTACGTATTTTCCAGAGAAGAGCAAACTTACTGGTGTGTCAGCACTAGCAGAGTCCCCTCAAGCTGCTGTATTGTGGGAGGCATTCAGCAACATGTATGGGGAAAGCTTTACAAGCAGGGTGAGTAGCAGACTGGATTATGGGGCAATTGTGGGACTTTATAGCCGTGTCTCTTGAGCACTATTATGCTTCATTTAAAATCACTTAAAAATGGCATTTTGGAATTTCAAAATCTAATGTTATTTATATCTTATTCACCCTATGATTAACGTTTACTCACCTTAACGGAATGTAATTTCAACTTGTAACAAAGTGCATATAATGTATGAATCATAGTTGCATTATTCATAACAGATTTGATTGATGTTAAAGCTACAGTTTTTTTTTTTTTGGCACGTCGCCAAAAAACTGGCCTCGCTTTTCTTTCACTCTGAGATATCCTTCGCAATAAAAGCCCCCTCCCCCGGGACGCGTTTCCCTGCCGTCGCTCGTCAACGGAGGCGGGTCCGGCGCAGTGGCGGCGGGCTCTTATTGTGAAGGCGAGAGGAGGACGGCACAATGCTTAGTCACGGTGAGTTACAGCTTTCCCCCCCCTCCTTCCTCTGTGGCGCACAGCTCGGCGGACTGCTATGGAGGAATTGAACTAGACTACGTGAGTTTATTTTATTACACATGTTCGCTATCAGCAATGATTAATACGACAATGAGGGCACATTTGAAAGCGAGGAGGTAGTCAGCAGTAGGTATATGGAAAGATAGCGCTTTGTTAGCATCTTTGTGCGCGGGTCGGCTCGCCGCCGTTACGCTGCTGTCTATTATTAGGAGCCTATTTTGCTGTCAGCTCTATTTCCGAAACGTTTAACTTGTAATTTGCGGTGTGTCCGGCTGTTTGTCATGAGTACGCTGAGTTTACTTTCGTCTCAAGCCAGACAGAGGGATTTTATCGAGTCTGCTTCACCTGTGTTTTCGGTGCACGCCAGCGCTCGGGTTTATTTTTGATCAAAACAAGCGTAGAAATGATGATCGTTAGTGATCGGAGACCGGAGGTGGAGAAACGGTGCTTTTGTGTGAAAACTGTCTGTGTTTGAGAGATGGCGCGGAAATCTAAGTCCGTCTGCGGTTTATGTAAGGACCTGCTCCACTTCTGGGTCATGTTTTGGTACAGCTAGTTCCACTGTTCCACTGCTCGGTGAAGAGTTCAGGATGAGTCACCGAGGAGAGCTCCGTGCCAAAACGTACACGAAGCACGTTGAACGGTCGTGTTTGTTTGGGACTCTCGTGGAAGTGTTCAACTTTCAAACAGAGGATCAGCGAGGTTATTGTGCAGTCTCTGCTGAAAGGCATCCAGGGATTGCAGGGCCCGGGTCGTACTTCCTAAACTGGGGTGCAGGGGGATCTGGGGCTACAAGTATTTTCATTGTCGATTACTTTTGCAATCAGTGGATCAGATTGTACATCCTGACCAATGGTCGACTGTTGGGACAGATGTAGAAACTGATATAAGGAAGTGAACAGTTCTGATATTGATGTATCGGCCCATCTGCACACTTCTTTTGCAATGACCCCTCAGATGTGGTTGTAAAAACAAAGATGTGTAACCAAAGAAGGACATTTGACAGTTAAGCCCAACATATCATCTACAATTACAACAGTGCACTGAAACAGGACACTTCACTCTGAATTTAATAACTATAGCTTATCCCAAACATGTTTGTTTGTTATTGGGTTTTTTTTTCGTTTTTCTTTCTGCGTTATAATATCTAAGCCAACACTGATATATCTGGGATTGAGCAATTATTGCCAACCAATATATTGATCACGCTCTAGCTGTTTGGTCAAAAATGTTAGAAAATGGTGATAAATACTCCAAATGTCTTGTTTTTGTCCAAGACGTTAAGTCTACTGTCATATACCCCTTTTCCACAGGTCAGAAATCCCACTCAAACCTGTTAAGATCCGGCTTTTGTGTGCAACAGAATGTGCAAACTCTGCACGTACACCTGGGTCAGTTGACTCCGCAGTAGACATAGTTTTTTATCACCTCTGCTCGGTTTTGATCTAAATGCTAAATTCCTCTGCGCTCGGTGATGTTATCGTGTTAACATCTAGTGGTGTGGCATAAATAAGGAGAAATTGGGGATGTGGTCTGTTCAAGGACGTTTAATTACTTCAATATTCAATATTTTAGAGGATTGATGTAAAATGTATAAAGTATATTGACTGATATATCTATATTGGCACATAAAATTGAGTATAAGTCGGGTTCCAATTATTTCCATTATCTGCTAGTGAATCCCTTGAGTAAGCGACTAGCCTTCTGTAGAGCGGAAACCATTAGTCGCCTGACAAGAAGAAATTATCCTTTAACTATATCAAATAATAAATTAAGTAATGTTTCGAGCAAAAATGCAAAATGTTGTTTAATTTCTTTCCAGCTTCTCGATTGTGAGGAACTACTGCTTTTCTCTACAGAGTTTCTTTCAGTGGATAAATTGACTGATCTTTTCAGCTCTTACAGTTATATCAAAAACAAATGAAAATCTCCTTAAGGATAGTTTGGATTGCACTTAAGTTACAAGCCTTTGCTGCAGTGATGCAATGTTTGTTTAACTTGCTTCTTTTGCATCTCAAGAGAATCAGTCTGTAACACCATATCTGAACGGCTGCTGTATATATTAATTGCATGAATGACCAGAGATATGTAGCAGATCCAAACGCAGGCTCAGGCAGGCTGTTTTTCAGCGAGCAGTTTCTGTCTGCCTTGGAGAGCGAGCGAGTTGAGCAATATGTTCTCCAGTGAAACTATTTTACCCAGAAACCTGGAGGGAAGAGAGCACAGCAGTAAATGGGAATTGCAGTGTGGAACTAACTGCTGGCCAACTGCCCTCATGACTTATGTGTTGGCGTCTGTTGATAGATAAAAATGCCCAGACAAAATAAATATTTAGTTTGCTTCGTCTTAACTTATTAAAGAGCAGGACACAGTAACCTAGAATTGGACGCAGCAAGGCTGCATAACCTTGCCTGTACACTGCGCCTGCTTTTCTTATGTAACTGTGAACACTCACATTGTTACTGAGTAACTCTGACTCTTCCTGATCACAGAGCACCAGACAGACAATTAGCCACTGTTGACTGCTCTTTGTACTGTATATGTCACTGTTACAGGCAGTTCATGTGCTGAAAAAAAAGGTACATTGACAGAAAGTAGAGGTTTTATTTTTGCAGCATATTTCTTGGTCTTTCTAATAGTGTGGACACAGCCCACGTATTCCCAGATGATGTTTTCATTCCAAAGTCAGTCTGGCTGCCGTCATGGCTGCCATCTCCTGCCTGTTTTATCATCTACTGCTGTGGACTTCATCAGTCATTATCTACTCACCCCATGTTGATGCACACGTCCATGAAACATTTCTGGAGCTTCACAGCAGAACAGCATTGCAGCATTCTCCTGAACAACTGAAGTAGATGGGGACTTGTTTTGAAACAGGGAAAAACTACCCAAGCGTAATAAAGGCCATAAATAATGTAGTTTCAAATCAATTTCGGAGACTTTGATTTCGCCGCACGAGCTATATGGAGCCATTTTACTTTTTAAATTTTTTTTTCTTTACGTTTTAACAGAAGTCCAAACCTACTTAAGTTGTTTAGCAGAATGATGTTTTGCTATGACGCTCCAGAAATATTTTGTGGATGATGAAACTTCACCCCATTTTCCATCTATATGAGGGTAGTAGATGTAGTAGACAAGTAGATGATGACTGAATTTTCATTTTACATGAACATATCCTTTAAAGGTGAAATTGGCCATCGTGATTTAAAGATTTGAAGAAAAAAAAAAGCGCTTGTTATTTAGATTTAGAATTACTTGTGTTTGAATGGTTGACTGAAAACAACAACAGAGCAAATACGTGTACACTAGCTTGCAGAGTTAACCTGGATTTTGTTGGCTGTTGCACAAGCTATTCCCTCTGTTCCAGGCCTCAGCTGGACTGGTCACAGGACAGTAAAAACACAGTCATGCTATCCAGCTAAATTCAAGCTTAATTTAAGTCACTCCGTCGTTCTTCAAAGCGGACATTACTCCCTCACTGTTCCTTACAAACTCACTCGCATTCACATGTTTTTCATTAGTCCTTTTTTGCTGATATTGCGATGCTTGTGAATATAATTTAATGTTTAGATGTTGAAGAAATGTTTTTGTTAAGCTTCTTTTCAAAACATGTTTGGCGAATGTCAGATTGACTCCTCTTATCAGAGACACCGAGATAAAAGATGAAGGGTCAAACCAGACCAAACTTATTTTCTCCAGGAAGTCTAGCACGAGTGTGAAAGCCATGATGACAGACATAACACAGGGTCTCTTCTCACTTTGCATGGATAAACTTGCCTGCGTAAATTGAAAGATAGCGACTGGTGCTGTGCCAGCAGGAGTTTTAATCTGTATGTCATAAATTGCTTCAGTGCCTGAGTAAGGTATGTGGACACTGTATATACATGCATGCTCAGTGTGTCCCTCTTTTTCCCCTGTTGTCAGCTGAGCCAACAGCTTCCTAGTAAACACAGCAGTGTAAACAAATTCCTAAGACGGACAACCTCGAGGAAGGCGTTTACGGAGAAAGCCACCCCCTTCCACACCCCCATTCCCAAGAGCTCCAAGTTATACTTATGACACTTCTGGCTCTTAACCCTGTTTTTTTTCCCCCCCCTTTTAGAGTCAACAAGTCTTCTACTGCCTCATCTACAGTATCTGACTCTACAGCACTCAGCACAAGCGTTGCCCGCTGATGGGAGCTTTTAGTTATTACCTCTTTTCAAGTGAAGCACATTCAGGAGAATCTCCAGACAGATCATCCCCTTGACAAGAGACCTTTCCCCTGTCAGAGCTGACACTGTTGACAACACAAACAGGTTGAACTAAGGGTCCTTTGAGTCTTTTCATTTTTTCGGTTTCTGCTGACATAAAAACATTCTGTTCTGGGAAGTTAACTCTCAGACACACCCGAAGGAATCCAGAACTCAAGACATTTCAATTATGTTGGAACTGCAACATGTAAAAGTGACACCAGCAATGACTGGCAGCTCTCATAGAAGTCTTTAGTTATGCCATAATTAGCAGTATGGCTGGACTCAAGTACTGAACAGAGCAAGGAAATCCTCATGTCCCTATAAATCAGCCTTGAATCTGAAGATTTCTGCCAAGCCACCTGTCAAGTTTCAGTTCAAACTCCCCTTGTGCAAGGATGCCCCTTAACGCTGCCCACTGTTCTTGAGAAAGAGAGTAAGGAGGAGGAGAACGGGTGGGAAATGACAGAGTGCCTGACAGAATGCAAAGCGCTGGTGACTCCGTCCACGGACAATGGCCACCGCGTCTTCAGCTACACACTAGAGAGCCACACGGCAGCCGCCTTCGCCATCATGAACGAGCTGCGTCTGGAGCGGCAACTGTGCGACGTCACACTGCGTGTGCGCTACAAAGACCTGGAGGCGGTTGACTTTGTGGCTCACAAGGTGGTGCTGGCATCCTCGTCACCAGTTTTCAGGGCCATGTTCACCAACGGCTTGAAGGAGTGTGGTATGGAGTTGGTGTCCATCGAAGGGATTCATCCCAGGGTGAGTCAAAGTCGTCAACTTTTCTTTACAGAAATGTTTCCTTCATTGATTTGTCTTAACATTTTAATCACGGACCATTGGCACACTATGTACTATATTGCTCTCCAGCACAAATGTTATTTTTTTTTATTTTACAATACTCAAGAATAATATAATCACTGTCTATCAGTCAAAATATTGTATTACTTTTAATGTAAGATACAATCACTTAGAATGTATACATTTTAAATTTACATGAAATTCATAAAGGTACACCAACATATAATGCTGTAGTAAAGATGTGTTTAAGTTGCTCTTTAAAAGTTAAGCTCTTACACTGTGCAGTTTGTGTAAACAGTGATAAGTACAGTAAAACTTTGCTGAGTAAACTTAGTTTGACCTCTTTTATTTCCACTGGATGTTTGCTAAGCTTGTGCAAATAACTACACAGGCAAAATAATTTTTCTCTTGTTCTCAAGATGCCAGTCCATCTGTCCTTTCTGGAAAGAAATGTATAGGCACACAAATAAGTGCCACCAGAACCTTGTTTATCATATTATGACTCTCTCCTGTGATATGTTCTGCCTTATCCCAACCCTACCCCTCTTCACCTCTGCCCCTCCTCAACCTTCGCCCTTATCTTTCACCCATTCAGGTCATGGACCGACTGATAGAGTTTGCCTACACGGCCAGCATCTCCGTTGGTGAGAAGTGTGTAATTCACGTGATGAATGGCGCCGTCATGTACCAAATCGATAGTGTGGTCAAGGCCTGCTGCGATTTCCTCGTGCAGCAGCTCGACCCCAGCAACGCCATCGGCATTGCCAACTTTGCTGAGCAGATTGGTTGTACAGAACTACACCAGAAGGCCCGCGAATACATCTACATGAACTTCAGCCAGGTAAAGCGGAAGCTGAGTTCCTGATGTTTGGTCTGTAAACGTAAATAGTTTTGTTTGTTTTCGTCTAAAGATCAAATTTTGACCTTTTTATTTTTGTTGAGTGTGCAGGCACTTCTCTAAATCTAAGATTCAAAAGGTTGCGATTAAGTTCAACTAACACATTTTTATTTTCAGCAGCGACTGTATTGCCTTGATTAGACTATTACAACCTGTCGAATTCATACACAAAACTGATGAGCGGATTTGGAATTGAAATTGCGATATCCCCTAGTAGATAAAGACAGAAATGTGATGAGAGAGACAAGGGGGCTTTAACTTATAACAAAAGTCTCCAGCTGTGGGACATTGTAGTTGTGTGTTAAGCATCTCAACCAAATGGGCCCCAGGACGCCCCACAAACGATGTATTGAAAGGTCTGTAGTCACGAGCATCACAAGATGAAACTTGCCTGTTGTTATGGACAGTATTTGCATCAGTCGGGCTGCTGTGTAATTGTGTAATTAGTGGCTGTTGCTTGCTGTAAGAGTCCAGCGAGTCAGAAAAACAATTATTGGGTTCATATAATTTGAGGGCAGCATAATGTAGAAATTGGCATTTTGTGCGATTTTGGCACCCCAACAGTGTCTCAGTGCAACACCACTGTTAGAAATACAAATCACAGGTCTGTAACAATTTATCAGACATAATGTAGGTGCTGACTACAAAAAAATCTCATAACGTCATAACGATGTTGTGTTAAACTTGTATATTGAAGTAAACATGTATGTAACGCTGTGATCCTACCGTCTCACTGAAGTTACATAGTGCAGAGTGATAGCTGAGACAGAGATCATTCATCCTGTTACAAGACACTGTACCATCAAAATTATTTTGAGGCTGTTATTTTATTTTTAAGGTTAAAAAAAAGTTATAATGTTGCTTTATGTGATGCAAATGTAAGTGCAAGTGTTAAATACTGAAACAGTGACCTGTTTTAAATCTTAACTGAAAAAAGAAACAGAACTCTCATATTTATAGTAATTGTTGTGCCAAGGGGTTTTATGTGTGAGTAAATGCTGTTTCCTTTGTGGTTTCTGCTGGTTGACTTTTCTGCAACAGACCAGCGAACTGGTCCTGTGGCTCTGTGGGAAGATTGTCAAGAATGCAACCTCTGAGTCATGATGAGGTTTTACTTGTGTTAGGAGCATACCTGTATGCAAAAGATAAAAGAACAATGCATCACAGAAGAATTGAAACGAAACTCAATTTTGATCCTAGATGAGCAGATAAAATAGTCAGACCAGAGGCGCTCACTGAGTCACAGATGTGTCATATCACATCTGTTAGTGATTCAGTCTTTCACATATTTTGTGCCTTTCTTTACAAAAATGGCAAACAAATGAAGGTCTTTCCATACACTTCTATGAAACCAATAAGAGAAATGTAAATGCAAAGATCATTTTTCTAAAACAATTTTGTATTTCTCAAATTTAAGTTACAAATAGTGTCATGTTTAATTACATAGAGGCCTCAGTAAATTTGCTTGCAATTTGCTACAACTCTCTCGGCTGTAAACCACATTTCCTTGGTGGTAGGTCTGTGTGTTCGTCTAAATAAACCTTATATTGTTACTGTATTGTCTTTCACATAATCTTCACCTCTGACTCAGACATGACATTTTCAAACAAGGACGTGATTTTCTTCCTGACATGATTTTGGTGATCTCATGATGAATAGACACTTGTATATGCATTACTTTGGATTCCTTCTCTCGAGTCAACACTTTTTAAAAAAGTTTTTGTCCCTGCTCATATTCCTAGGTGGCGACCCAGGAGGAGTTCTTCAACTTGTCTCACTGCCAGCTGGTCACCCTCATCAGCCGCGATGAGCTCAATGTGCGCTGTGAGTCTGAAGTTTTTCAGGCGTGTGTGGCCTGGGTGCGCTATGACCGGGAGAACCGACGACCGTACGTCCAGGCCTTACTCCAGGCTGTCCGCTGCCATTCCCTCACCCCCAACTTCCTGCAGGCCCAGCTCCAGTCTCTGGACTGGGACCCTCAATGTAAAGACTACCTGGCCCAGATCTTCCAGGACCTCACCCTCCACAAACCCACCAAAGTCATCTCTTGCCGAACACCCAAGGTGCCGCAGCTCATCTACACAGCGGGGGGTTATTTCCGTCAGTCTCTCAGCTACCTGGAAGCGTATAATCCCTGCACAGGGGCCTGGCTAAGGCTAGCTGACCTGCAGGTGCCCCGTAGTGGCCTCGCAGCCTGTGTGATCAGTGGGCTTTTCTATGCTGTTGGTGGAAGAAACAACGCACCTGATGGCAACATGGACTCAAATGCATTGGACTGCTACAATCCCATGAACAACTGCTGGCTACCGTGTGCACCGATGAGTGTACCCAGGAACCGAATTGGAGTCGGTGTCATCGATGGCATGATATATGCAGTTGGTGGATCTCATGGGTGCATTCATCACAATAGTGTTGAGAGGTAAGAACTTTTAATGGAATAGGTTGGGGTTATTTCATATTTATATTTTCTTTAACAAATCCCCATAAAAGACAAAAGCCAGTGCTCAGTTTCCAGCCATCTCCTTTTCCTAACAATTGATTTGTGTCAGGTTGTTTTAAAAGCGGATTTAATGGAGATTTATTCGATCGTCAATATGTCTGTGTTTCTGTGGGTTGCCTTTGTGTATTGATTCAGTAATGAATAAGCAATAGGATATGTGACTCAAGTTGAGCTTATGCTCTGGTCTGTTTACTGTATTTAGTCAATCAATGTCCCAGGAGCAGGAACCAAGTAGCTTCCTGGAAATTAACTGGTTTTGTTGAACTTCCTGAAATACAAGTTTAGTTTGCACAAAGCCTCAACAAGGAAGTTTTAATCTACAGGGAACTGTTTGCGTTATAAAAATAAATAGTGAATGATGTGGTGGTTAAAAATACATTATCAAAGGGTTTTTTTTCCTCAACAAACCAACCCTTCAGCTGTCACACACATGACGTATAACTCACAACTGGAAAATGTTTGTTTGTTCGGTTTCTTCTCAACTGTTGGTCTAGACAGTGAGGCAGCAGCAACATCAATTTTAATGATCAATAAAATGCTGGAGGATGTAGAGCCCTATCAACATGTCCCACCAACAAGTGTTTAATACATTTATCTTGCTCTCTAGGCAAGACTCAAACACATACAGGGACCTCTGGCACAGTTTCTGACCCGACAGACTGTCTGTCATACAGCAAATTATGTAAATTCATGTAATTCAAGGTTGAAGTTTTACTCAAACCTTGACTTTGGCTCTCAGATGACGCAAGCTCAGAGCAGTGATGAATGGCAAATATTAACCAGGCACACCAAAAGGAATGTGAAGAAGAACTGCTTAATAGTGCCTGAATGCTCATATGATAACTCAGAATAAAATAGAGCTGGGCAATAATGATAGCTATCGTGATAGACAGGTGATCAATATCCATAGAAAATACGTTCGATATCACTGAACTCCATTAGGAAAAAAAACAGGAAGGAAACCCCAATCCAGAACCGCAAGGCATTCTGGGGGATGTTGGCAGAGTAAGGGCTTTAGCCTCTCGAACCTGTCCCGGCCCAGCTAAGCAAGGTTGGTGGCATGAACAAACTCACTCGCTCTTTGGTAACCTAACAACAACCTGTTGAGTGACATGCACAGTAGCACTTTAATGTTTTGCCATTGTGCCTCATAACTGCTTTAACAAAAAGAACAGCGTGGAGTGAAAGGAGAAAATGAGTGTGACAACACGGGAGGGAATTGTGGATATAAGAGGAAAGGTCCCATCACCAGTTTGGGAGTATTTCGGACAGTGTTTCCCCTGTATGCATTCTGCTGGATTTTCAGCACCGCCACCACAAAAAAAGAAGACATGTTTTTTGTCAGTTTAATATCACGGGCGAATGGCGAATTTAAGTTGCACACAGTGAAAGCACTACACCCCAAGTTATCTTGAAATCGATTATTATTGTCATTACTGCTATTTGTATAATTTCAGTCACCGTTTAAGTTGAGTGACTGAAATCCTTGTCATCCTATTCAAAGGCTGCAACAGGCGACTCATTGAACCGGGGTGAAGTTAGTTTCAGGTTGGATCTTCGGCGGATATTCACTCGGGTCCAGCCGCGACTTTACTGAGGTTTGCCCAGTGTTAGCAACACGAGGACGGTTAGCTCACCTCCCGGAGCCTCGCGCTGAATCGCTGGAAACTGATTTAGGAACCGTCATTCAATTATTTAGCATAAATATATTAATACAAAATAAGTGCAGTTTTTTCAATATCTTCCACGGCATGTGACCCAGTGACTCTAAACCAGCAGCAGGTTGTATTAGTAAACTGGATGACTGAGACACAGCTTTTTATTGTACTTAAGTGCTTCCTCTATTTTATATGAATATTAATATGCAGAATTCTTTTTTTTTTCTCTATAGCTTCCATGTCATGTGGCCCACTGACTTCTCAAACAGATTCTGTTTCCATAAAAAATATATAATAATAAAGAAAATAATGGTAAAACAGTTCTCTAATGCTCAAGAGGTTAACATATTTTCAAGCTGCACTGTCAACTTCTACACTATTTTGTCTCGTGTCTTAGATTCTGATTCTGAAATCCTGAAAATGATTTTTTTTTTTCAAAAATCTCACCAGTGGTCACCATTTAAAGGGTTATTTTTAAGGCATTTCTTATTTCAAATAGGTTAAGTCGATATCGACTGATATGAAACACTTATATCATGATTTTTCAGCCATATCGCCCGGCCCTAGAATAAAAGATGTGACTTGAGTGTGGTAGAATCACAGACTACAGATGGATAATTGCAACAAAGACAGTGTTCAATTCCTAGTAAGAGGCCCTTCGTTTTGGTTGCGAATCCCAGGAAACAAATGAGCAATGTTTACATTTGGGAGACCAGGTGAGAGTTTGTACTTGCATTCCCTACCTGTTGGTTGGGTGCCTGCGCAAAGATGGATGAAACCGGCTGACTTTCGGTGGCAGCTGTAAAGAGGCTGCTGATGCCACCATGCGTCACAGAGAAAACATGTTTCTAACAGAGCATAATAGATGTGGTTTTCATAATTGGGACAATGTGGGCAATTAATCTTAGCAATAAAGTAATGACAATAAAATAAATCAATAAGTGTTTTTATTGTTCTTTAGGTATGATCCAGAAAGGGACCAGTGGCAGCTGGTAGCCCCCATGCTGACTCGGCGTATAGGTGTGGGTGTTGCTGTCATCAACCGGCTGCTCTACGCTGTGGGCGGGTTCGACGGGGCCAACCGGCTCAGCTCCTGTGAGTGCTACAACCCTGAGAGGGACGAGTGGAAGACCATGGCTGCCATGAACACTGTGCGCTCTGGAGCTGGTAAGGAAGAGAGAGAGACCTGTACGAATGATCGGGTCTTGATAAATGCGGCGGCTGAATTTGATCGTCATTAACATGTTACGCCCTTAAATATTCCGGCCTCGCCCACTGAGGTCAAACATTGAGAGAAGAAACTCTGGCAAGAAG
>CAEMYA010000032.1:1955634-1985279 GCA_903131615.1 Diplodus sargus
TTTAATAATTATTTTCAGACTCAGCCAGATTTCGCTGTGCTGCACCGCAAATCCACACACTCAAATTTGCGTACACGACCTCAGACCTGACGTGAGATCTGATCGTAGCTTCCGCTCACGTCCAAACTGATAAATGCCGAAGTTTGCGTGGAAATGGTCGTACGCACGGTTTTTCTGCCGTACGTTCGTTTGATAAATGAGGGCCATTGACTCCCAGTTTTAGCCATTCTGGTTCCTTCATCATACAATAGAAGCATAACCTTTAGTTTGCATGCAGGTGTAGTCGCAGCAGAGCAGGAAAATGTCTTTGTATATCCTTAACTGCATGAATGAGCTGATGTTAAAATATTCAGATAAATCTGATATTTTGACAGTGAAAATGTATCAACATGCATTTTTTTAACACAAAGACAGCCAAAACAAAGTATTCAAGTTAGTCTTTTACTATTGTGCATGTGCATCATCAAGAGTGTTTTTACAGATCCTTCACAATATCTGTGGAAATAACCAGTAACCAGGGCAGAAATCTGCTTATTTAAAACTTCAATGCCAATCAGACATTTTTCGTACTCTGCTTAATGCTTGTTGGATGTTCTACTTTCTGCCCATATCTACTGTAGACAAAATAATCCAACACAAGTATAAACTGACTTCTGATCCTTTCAGGTGTGTGCCCACTGGGGAATCAGATCTTTGTGATGGGCGGCTACGATGGCACCAACCAGCTGAACACAGTGGAGCGCTATGATGTGGAAACTGATACGTGGAGCTTTGCTGCCTCCATGAGGCACCGGCGCAGTGCTCTGGGAGTCACTGCATTACACGGACGCATCTATGTAATGGGTGAGTAAAGTAAAAATATACATTACACTGTAAGTACCCTTTGGTTTAACTGTCAGGGTTTTTTAGATTTAATTTACAATCGCAGTCACTGGCATGTGTGTTCGTACTTATGTTAACTTACATTAACTTCATATATTTGTTATTAATATTTATGAGGACATGTTTTATTTTTTTATTTTCAGTTTGATTTTATGAAGATAACGATGTGCTCATGAAATATGACAGTTTATTTATTCAGTGGAGCAAGCCCGTTGGTTTCAGCTACCACTGAACTGTACTACAAAACCTGTGTAAATAAGCCAAGAATGGTGAAATTCATGACTAAATCGTCTCCTTTAAATCCTAAGATCAGTCTTTTAAAATAGGCAGTGCCCTCTCCTGTAGATGCGTTTTACATCGAAAACTAACACCCACCAAGCACCAGATGCAGGTAGATTTTCCATCTAGCGAGTAAATCTTTAAAGGCGAGTAAATGTTTGTACAAGAAACAGTTATGTAATAAAAAAGACTCAAGTGCATTTTGGTGTCATTTAAGGACACGCTTGTTCTCTCCTCTGCTGTCTGTCTGCTGGACTTTCACATACACACACACACACAGCACAGGGATGAGGACATCATGGTGCTTTCAGGTGCACCTCACAAACTTGAAAATCTACATTGTTTTTGGATGGTGAAATGTGTGGGCATCAGCAGGGACTGCTTTGTGCATTCAAGTCCAACTTGTAAACTCAGAAACCTATATTCAAGAACTACAAATGTTGTTTAAAATGGGAGAGTTACTTTTATTTTTCTAATTTTCCTTTGTTGAAATACACAGGCCTGTCAGTAAGTTATTGTTCCTTGAATGCAACATTTCTAATAATTAGATGCTAAAATCACAACGATAACACATTCATTCCTCAGATTTTAACCACAAATCTCATTCATAATTTTAATAACGTTTCAGGTTAGAGGGTACCTTTTACAATTTACAGCACTGACAGTATCTCTTTCATATCCAAGCAAAATTGGTTTTGTTGCTGAAATATCGTCAACTGAATCGATATGAATGGGTTATCAAATCAGATTGGACCTTATCAATCATCTAATGGAATTGGGAAATCAGGTGCAATACCCGACTGTAGTGGTTCTGCTGCATTTTAATACTTTTTTTTATAGGGTTAGGGTTATAATTGTAACATGTTCATCATGATTCTGACGATGCTCTACATATCCCTTTATTTGAAGAAAACAATACTCACAGAACAAAATATGTTCACAGGAGGTTACGATGGCAACACTTTCCTGGACAGTGTGGAGTGCTACGACCCGGAGAAGGACACGTGGGCGGAGGTGACACACATGACATCAGGGCGGAGTGGTGTGGGCGTGGCTGTTACCATGGAGCCCTGCCAGAAGGAGCTGCCACAGTGTCAGAAGTCTGACAGGGAGAGCGGTGCTTCGTCACCGGCCTATCAGTCAAACAACTCTGGTTTTAGCTCTCACCACAATCAGGGGCACGGTGGGTCCTATGGTAAAACCACATGAGGATCATCAATAGACCCTGTCAGACACGCACATCCGCAGACGAGCACCCCATAACTCAACTCTGTCTTCCCAATTTGAAATAAACACCCTCACGACTGATTAGAGACAGAGGTGAGCTAAAACAGCATGTGCTGCCTCACTGATTTTAGAGTTCACTTGATATGAATAATGAAAACAAAAATCAGGAACAGTTTATTTTCAAAGTGCAGTGTCGATACTCATCTGCAATGTCACAAAATGAATCTGTGTAACTGAACTACAGTCCAGGCATTTGATTAATGTTCGTGGTAAATCCGAGAGACCTCAGTCCGTCTGTGTGTTCAGATCTGGTATTTGACGTCGTCAGTCGGACCATCATCTCCCAGGTTTGGGCTGTGGGAGGAAAGGGCTGCATATTAGACAGGGCCATTTACTGGCTCAAAGAGTCATCAGGGGCTCTTTATACTTCAAACAGCCCATTTAAAAGTAAAATCGGGGGGAGACAAAAGATTCAAATGATCCCTTTTGTAAAAAAATCAACAAACAAAAAAATTTTATTTATTTTTTTTAAAGTAGCAGTTGTCAGCATAGGCAGTAGAGTTCAAAGTGCCATTAACATTGCCCATGGGCATTACTGTCATCAGTATATTGTCTTAAGGTGCTTTGATCGAAAGGCGCCAACAGTCACTGTGTGATGTGTAGAAATTGATGAAGTGAACCAAGACAGCCACAAGATGAAGCTCCTACATGACAGTGGGCCTCATGCAAGAACATTTTCCACATTTTCATCATGTGTCTGCAATTAATGTACTTTCAATTGACCAAATGATGAGTCAACTAATCGTTGCAGCTCTAATGGAGTTAGATCCAAAAAGACAAAGTAGATGTCTAAAATGAGAGGCGACGGCAAAGAGGGCATGACACTAAAGGTAATGGAAGTAAAACAATCAGTTTATAAAGCAGGTGACAGTACCTGCTTAAAGTCTCTGTTGGAGAGTTTTCCAAGCAACTGTTTGAATTTTTTATTTTTTATTTTTTTTACTACAAATTATGGCTGTTCAATCTCAAGAAAAACTACTTTAAACATCTCAGTAAATCTGAGGCTTAAGGCCTTTTCACACCAAGTCCGTTATTTTCGTATGCATTTTTTTATTCCGTTCAATAAGAAGGCGTTTCTTTAATGCACAGAAACCTTGCACACTGAGTCTGATGCGTTAATTATTCTATTCACAATACGAGATAAATTAAGTCGTCAAGCAGTGGAGATTACTTTGTGGTTATCTCACTTCTTAAAGAGCAAGAATAGTCCATCCAATATTGGAAACAAGACGAGCAAAGGGGAGTTCCACCTGCTGATAAAGGAGCTGCATCCTTATCCTGATTGTTTCCAGGTGTATTTCTGGATGTCAGTGGTCCAGTTTGATACACTGCTAGCTAGAATTGAACCATACATTAATAACAACAGCACCTATTTCCACCAACCAGTTGATCCTGAACAGCCGCTGGCAGTATTGATGCACATCACGTCAGGAAAGGATGAAAGAAAGAAAAAGGCAGAAAACCTTTTCCAAAAAAATATTATTATGGATGACCCAACACGAGATCTGTTTATTTTTATGCAGCAATTTTGAACAAGAAAAACTGATTTGGTGTGGAGGAATTTATAAAGTGGATTAAATGTAATTATAATTTTTTCGCCAAATAGTTAAATTCAGATGAAGCGACTATAAATCTTCTGTGCATGACTCATGCGACAGTCGTGGAACACCCCTGACTTTTGTTCGTACATGTTAGGATATTAAAACTGGTGATGGCCGCAAGCTCTCGTAAATTATTCATGTGTCGATGGTTCTTGCATGAGGCCCAAAGCCTCAAAACTAAAGTGCTGGTACAAGAGAAGCAGGACATTAAAGTAACTGCATAATAGCAATTGTGACATTTCCACTAATGGCTACTGGTAGGTTCATTTAATGTGAATTTTTCAGAAAGGTGTTGGTTGTTGTGAGGCTATCAGAGAGTCTGGTCCTGTATAATTGGTATGTGTAGTGCCAAGAGGGTGACTGTGTTTAGAGGAAATGGAACACTGTAGCATTTAAAAACCTTTGACTCAAACATCTCACTGAATGTGTTTTTATAAAAACACTAATTAACACAATGGAGAACCTCCCCTTACAGTTGACTTTTTGTTTTTTCACTTCCGCCAGTCCTTAGAAACAGAAATGGCCGTGTTTGTGCATTAGTGTTCAGATATTGTACGCTAATGACAGAAACTTGCTTCGAGACGAGTATTTGTAACAGCAATTTAAGCTACAAAGGTTTTTAAGTGATGTTTTGTACATTGATATGAAGTCTTGTACAGAATTTCAGAGCTCACTTTTTTTATTTATTTGTTCAGATCCTTCGGTTTTCTCGTTTCCTCTAAACTAACATCAGCTTTGTATTGATTTGGACTCTGGTGTTGTGTTTTTGAATAACTAGCATGCATTGTAACTGAGTAGGAATGCCTGTTAATGCTCATTTTGGATGTTTGTAAAACATTTGCTTCACTTCGAAAGGGACTTTTTTTTTCCTGTTTGTCAGTAGTTGGAATGGAAATTAGAATATTTAAGGTCTGCTTTGTACATTTTTCCAGCAAAAAAAATACCCTGTACAATAATACATTGTAAAGTAAAATATATGTTTATTGTACTGCTGCCTTCATGTATTGCTTTCTTAGTTCTAATCTGTAGACGGCTTTTGTCATTTTATCTCAAGTTTATGCAGGTTTTCAAACCAGCAGTGGCCACCAGAGGGAGCTAAAGATCTTCTCACTAAACACTCGCTGTTTACTGAATCCTATATTATCATCATATTTAACATGAACAACTCAGTGTTACCAGTGGAGGTTTCACTATAGATACCAACAGGCCAAGTCACATATTTTCTTGGTCTTCATTTCATTCGTCAGTCTGAACCTGTGGCAAATGTACCATTAATCGACCACCCATGAGTACTGCCAACACGTCTCGCTTCCTCGCTAATACTGGCAGGTGGATGAGATAGACCATTATTATATTATCCAAGAGGAAAACTTCCCTGATTATGTGGGCTCACAGGAGGCTCAAGACGTAATCCTGCCAAACACAGAAAGACCACAGCGGCCTTCAACAAAGGAAATATCCTCAGGTGAAAACAAAATATATTTTAGATCAACGCACTACATGATAATATTTTTCCATATGTTATAGACCTATATCCCTAAGTCATGTGGGGCCACACTCAGGACACAACAAAGAAAGTGTATGATGTCACAACCATTAGATCCACAGTGGTTCTTACCACATAATACAATTTTCATTTTCATCTTAGATTAATGTGCTGACTAATTTTTACACAATAAAATGTCAAAAAATAGTGAACAGTGTGCATCCCAGTTCAAGCTCATGTATACATCCAAAGTGGTGTCTTAAAATGTCTTGTTTCATAATAATAGACAAGATAATCAGTTTAAATTTAATTTAAAGAGGGATACGTAGGAAGTATCCACATATGAGAGGCTGGGATTACGTACCAGAAAAGTTTCTCAAGCCATTGTTTAAAATGAGCCCCACATTATCAATTTAGGAAGCACGCGATTTTGTTCTCGTTTTACTTTCCGCATTTCTGATTAGGGCTCGTGTTTCATGACACAGAAAGCTAAATGTGCCACACAAAACTGCTATTATTATCATCATTGGACCAAGTAAATTAGTATGTTTTTAAAACTTTGAGACTCAGTTCAGCGATGGACAAGATTCAATTTTTTGTATTTATCTCATAATCAGCCGTTTCTATTATCCAGTTGTTGAAAAAAATAATCATTTAATTCCTTTGGCAAGGAATCTCATCAGCAATCAGAAGTTAATCAAATAAATGTAGTGGAATGAAAAGTTCAGTTTTTTAAAATGGAGTGAAGTAGCAAAAGAAGGGAATACTCAAAGTACCTCAAAATTGAACTACAGCACTTTGGCTAAATGTAGCCTACTTGGTACTTCCCATCACTGGTTAGGGAGAAAAAAGAAAGTGAAAAGATTTGGGGGATCAAAGATATATCAATGTACTACATACAGTATGACACTTTAGCATCGTTGTTCTTTATTATCACCTGTAAAGTTAGCCCTCAGAAGTGCTGAACTGTTTTGGTTGTTAATGGCTTTATTTTGAAAATCTTGGCCGGACGTTCTGTGTTGTGTCTCGTTAACTTGACACCGGTGCGCTCGCTTTGAACGATGAAAAAAAGGCTCCCGAGTCCCACCGGACACCAGAGGATCCTTTTCGGACGCAGGTAAGTAAAACTCACCTGGTTAAAGCTGAACACGACATGTGTTTTACTGCAGTGGACGTGCTGATACTTAGAGACGGACTGAAACTATTTTAAAGCCATAAAAGTTGATGGACGATTGTTTATAAACAGGTGACACTACAGGTTTGTGTGATTTCGCAATTATGGAGTCCAGGAGTGTTCATGATGCGTCAGTGAAGCGCCTCCTTTAAAACAAAAAACACTCTTTAGAAAAAGGAGTTAAAAAATCTCGCCTAAAGTTTGCTGCAAATCTTCTTATTCTACTTGTTTACACTTGTTCCTTTCCATGTTTTAATCATCAACATGAATTAAATAGGCTCATGTATAAATGTGGATGTAGTGGAGTTATTACGGGTTGAGCATTTGTTAGATTTGTTTCTAACTTTCGAAAAGAGACTAAAGTCTTTCAACCAGCTTCTGTCTGAGTGACTTTCATTGTTTGTCAGATGTTGTCAAACTAGTTCACCCACTTTGAATCCACCTACAGTGACTGAGCAGACTGTCCATTCATTCAAGGCCACAGACACCTAACGCTTACAATAAGCATCTGCTTGATGAGACCAAACATTGCTGTATGCTGTATACTGTCATATAACTTTAAAACCTTTGACAGGATATTCTCCAGAGACTGCAGCCTATTTTAGCCTCAGTGTTCACAGCCACTCTCCTCTCTTTCATCAGTGTGGAGCAGCAGCCAGGATGATCCCAGTGGGTGAATTCAGAAACCTCGGCACAGAGCAGAACTCAAAGTTTCGGGTCCTGAAACCGTGGTGGGATGTTTTCTCAGAGTATCTTTGCATTGCTATGCTTATGATTGGAGTCTTTGGGTGCACCTTGCAGGTGAGGCACCTACAAACCAGCTGCTTTGTGATCATGAGCTCTTAAAGCCTTAAATGTTAGCCTTTGGGTGGAAACATGACTATTACTAGCTTTATATAGCCTAATCTTTCTGATGAGGCAGAAACATTTGCATCATTTGTAGCTATTTTGGCGTATTTTGTTCCCTCTGTGTCTGATGGAACATGCCACAGCCACTCCTACGTAGTCTGACCTTCACGTCAGGCAAAAACACAGACAGTGTAACTGAACTAACTTGTCTCTCCTGACCCACTTTTTGCAGATTCAGATCACTAACTTGCTGCTTAATGTGTCTCTCAGCACCTGATTATCATTTCTGTGTCATGTTAAAATAGCACAGAGGGAAAGCAAAGGATTTAATATAAATCTGTGATAACAACCGAAAAGTTCTGCTACTTATGTCCTTATTTAAGATGAGATCAAACTTTATTGCGCTAGCACTGAAACATTCACTTGTTACAGCAGCTCAAGAGTCAGAAGCAGAGTGGCTAAACAAGACAAAAACACAGAAACCATTAGAATAAAGATTGTGCACATAATATACACCTTGATGGATAATTGAACAGGGTTATTATATACACATGACATGTAGTATTATATCAAAATATGAAATATAAATGGACAGATATTGGTTGCGCAGGAAAGAAGAAGGAATTCACGTGTGTGTGTGTGTGCACGTGTGTGCACGTGTGTGCGCGCGCAGCCTCTAAAGACATTTTAACAACAGTATTTCCTTTAACAGATTGTCTCTGTTAGCAGTCATAAAAATGTGTCCCCGTTGCTTTTTGAAAGATCTTCCTATAGAGAGGTGAATGCCGCCCCTCCCAGTGTGTCCCATCTGACCTGATTTTGGAATAAACTTGTACGATAGTCAACGGCAAGAGATTTTTGATTGCATTTGAATTGTACCATGTAATACAAATACAAATGCAAATGTAATTTCTCAATTTAAAACCCATAGTTTTACCAGTTAAGATGGTCAAAGTTTCAATCATAGTCTCAATATATGACACCAATACCAACATTGGTACAGAAAAACTATTAAAACGTTGAAAATCGCAATCACAAGTCTGCACATATTGACAGGTTATTGGCAAACATGTCATTAATATTTGCACTAGTCCAAAATTACAAAAGTACATATTTCTGTCTGATATGAGGTTCCTAGGTGGTTGAATAGAAGGAGCATGACTTCACCTCTCTAATAGTGCAACCTTAGTAAGACAGACCTACTGACAAACAGCACAGAGGGAAATGTGAACTGGACCCTGACCACTATTCCATCTACGGGTACTACATAATGAACAGTGTGGGGACAATGCCTCATGCCATGAGGGGCTGTGCTTGGTCTGCGACAATGCTTAGGTGGATGGTGCGTATCAACATAATGTCTACAGGCACAAGGTTTTCCAGCAGAACGTCACATTGTAACAAGATGTTGTAGCTAATTGGTGTCCGATGCACACATTCCTATTATTCAGTCATTCTCTAATTTGTTTATTTTCCACAGCTCACCCAGGACAAGATTGCATGCCTGCCCAGCCACTTCACCAGCCCGACACCCGAGGCAATCGACTGCAGCCACATCCGGTCCTACAGGGAAAACGAAACGTCACAGCAGACACTGGTCAAACCCTTGAACCCCATCATCCTAGAGGTGATTGGTCGCAAGAACAACCTGGACATCCACCAATATGTGTTTGTCAACCACTATTGCTACGAAAGGTTTGTCCACTGGTATGCGAAGTTCTTCCCATACCTCGTTGTGATCCACACAATGATCTTCATGGTAGCAAGCAGCTTCTGGTTCAAGTTCCCGGGGACGTCTTCTAAAATTGAGCTCTTTGTTACAATCCTTGGGAAGTGCTTTGACTCGCCCTGGACCACGAGGGCCCTGAGTGAGGTTTCGGAGGAAAGAGGAGAGGAGAAACTAGTTAGTTGGAGGAGGAACACCATGTCTAAAGATCCTGCAGATCGACAAGCAGATGAAGGGGAGACTACAGTGCTTCTTCGCTCCTCCTCTGTCAAGTCTAATCCAGAGAAGAAGATACCGGAGCCTCAGTCAACCGCCTCCGTCTTGGATAAAAAGGAAGGAGAGCAGGCCAAAGCTTTGTTTGAAAAGGTGAAGAAGTTAAGAACTCACGTAGAGGAGGCGGACCTCTTGTATCTAATGTATGTGCTACAAACATCACTGAAAGTCTTCAAGTTTCTTTTAGTCATCATCTACAGTGCGGTTCTGGTACCGAACATTGAGATAGTTGTGCGCTGTTACGTTCCCCCTGAGCTGACCGGTTTTGACATCTATTGCTGCAACCACAACAAAGCCAACATTTTCTCCAAGCTTGCCTACTGTTACATCTGCTTTGTGGGAGTGTATGGAATTCTGTGCATCTACACCCTGTACTGGCTGTTTCATAGACCCCTAAAGGCGTACTCCTTCGAGCAGGTCCGACTGGAGACGGGTATCAACGACATACCGGATGTGAACAATGACTTTGCCTTCCTGCTGCACCTTGTAGATCAATATGATTCCCTTTACTCTAAAAGGTTTGCCGTGTTTCTCTCTGAGGTCAGTGAGAGTCGTCTCCATCAGCTCAACCTCAACTATGAGTGGACCACCAAAAAGCTGCGCGCCCGTCTTGCCAAGAACGCCAGTAACCAGTTGGAGCTCCACCTCTTAATGTTGCCGGGGCTCCCTGACACGGTCTTTGAGATTCCTGAAGTGGAATCGCTCAAACTGGAGCAAGTTAAAAATGTCACCATCCCAGCTAGTGTGGCAAAGCTTGAATCCCTTCAGGAGTTATCGCTGATCTACTGCCCAGCAAAGCTCCAGCTGCAAGCCCTGAACCACCTGAAGGCAAATTTAAAAGTGCTGCGTGTATCTTTTGAAAGTTTAGAAGAGTTGCCCATGTGGATGTACACCCTGCATGGCCTGGAGGAGTTACATTTGGATGGTCTTATATCCAATGAGTTGTCTAAAGGCGGCACTTTGGAATCCCTCAGAGAGCTTCGAGCGCTGAGAGTCCTCACTCTCCACTCAAACCTCACCAAGATCCCACCCAGTGTAGTGGATGTTGCATTGCAGCTTCAGCGGTTGAGCATCTGCAACGAAGGCATCAAGCTCCAAGCTTTTAGCAGCCTGAAGAAGTTAACCAACATAGTCTCGTTAGAGTTGGTGGGCTGCGAGCTGGAGCGCATCCCAAGCGCCGTCTTCAGCCTGAACAATCTGCAGGAGTTGGACCTGAAGGAGAACAAACTCACCACTGTGGAGGAGATTCTGAGCTTACAGCACTGCCGGCGTTTGGTGACCCTCCGACTGTGGCACAACAAAATCACATACATCCCTGATCACATCAGTAAGCTGCACACCCTCGAGACGCTGGACCTTAGCTGGAACAAGCTACGGAAGCTTCCGTCTCGGCTGTTTTACTGCACCAAACTCAGACATCTCGATGTCTCTCACAACCAGCTCACCTCTGTTCCTGCAGAGGTGGGCATCCTGCAGGGTCTCCAGTTCTTCTCTGCTGCATTCAACTCTTTAGAGACGCTGCCAGAGGAGCTGTTCTCCTGTAAGAGGCTAAAGACTTTAGCTCTCGGAAACAACTGCTTGCCTACTCTTAGCTCCAGAGTGGCCAACCTGGCCCAGCTGGTCAGGCTGGAGATTAAAGGGAACCGTCTAGAGTCTCTACCTCTGGAGATATGGGACTGTCCCCTGCTGACTGTCAGTGGACTCGTAGTAGAAGACAACCTGCTGGAACTGCTGCCATCGGATGTACGAAGCAGGCTGACTAACACCTGAGTTTTTAGCGCTAAGGGCTGTCATGGACTAATCTTTTGTAGGTGTAGCATGGTGGTCACTGGTGGAAGGGCTGCCGACGGAAGGGAACACCAGATCAGTTGTCCCCTGCCCATCAGAGGGCGCAAAAAAAAGACCATGATACAATCTCTAACCATTAAAATAATCTGCTAGGGGGACTCTAGTGATTATCTTGCCCTGGGCATGAACAGAAGTATCGCTGGCCCTGGTCGCTGGGCTGATTTGTGTGGAGGAAATTGAGTATTAACAGACAGTTAACCCATGCTGCTCCGGGTGGAAATATTTATATTAAAAGGGACAAATAGGGTACCACAACTGACTGCAAAAGGATGACCAAAGTCTAGAAACGTATTTATAATACGTTAAATGTTAAATGTCAAATCAGTGAGAAATCCACTAGTCTCTGACAATGTTTTTTTTATGTATTTTCTTAAATACCTTTTTGAAATAAACATTTTTCAAAGTTTACAGGAGTCTAAGAAATACCTTAGTGCATTTATTTTAAAAAGATTGATTTGTATGTAGATGGTTTCATTGGTGTCGATAACACTAATTTAAAGATTGTCAAGTCAGGGTCCCATCACTGTTCCGCAGATAAGGCGAGGCTTCACCTTGAAATACTTGTAAACCTCTCAGAGTCATGTTTTTGTTTACTGAATAGCTTGTGGATTCTTCCGAGGACTAAAGTCAAGGTATTTTCTAACCACGCTGTATCCTGTTAGACAGGTTTTGACATTATGAAGAAGTGTTTCCCACGGTGTGGTGGCTCATGTTGCTCCCTTTTCAGACACTAAACAAGTAGAGGGAGAGAAAACCTTTCAGCAGCAGAATAAAAGGTATTCATCTCTGTTTATGTATTCAAAGCTGAAATCATACAGGGGGTTATCAGTCAGATAGAAGTCAAGGCAGCCTGATATGCGGTGAGCATAACATGAGACAATGATTAATCATTTACAGAGAGAAGGAAGATACAACTATAGTTGATCAAAATGCATACTGGATGAGTATTATAGTGATGTACTAATGTCTGTGTGTACATTCATACCTTCTTTCAGCACATCATGCTTAAAGTAATGACTACTCTAGAATTTAAATCTTGCTTATCTGTTCAGTTTTTTTAAGCTCTCTTAAGCACAATTGATATTTACTGAACAACATGGGTGAAATCAACAATGCTAAGTAAGTGGAATTTGAGTGGTAAGATGCAAAATTATCAACACATCCTCATAATATAATATAATACCTAAACGACTGAATATGGCAATTGCCACTGACTCTGAAAACAAAATATTTGAGCATTTTCAAAACATCATGACCATTGAAGTGTACTAGCGACAGCAACTTGTCAATCGCTTTCTGTTTGGTTAGGTTTAGGCACTCAAACTACTTGGTTAGATTTAGAAATGATTGTTATTTCCTTGAAGGGTACCCTCACCAATTTTAGCGTTTACAGGTCTTGAGGAGCAACACTACATTTGAAAAAAGTAGTATAAAGCCTTTTGTGGCTCCAATGATGTCACTCTGTTTTTGAGCTGTATTGTGGGTAATGTAGGCACCAGGTTTTAAAAGGAAGGAAAATGCCAGGAACAAAAAAATGCAATATCTCTGGTTTGATCATTTGTTTTTAAACTGTTCATAATGCTGCTTTGCAAAACCTGGCGCCTAAATTACAACAATGCAACGTAACCACTGAGTTGCATCACTGGAGGCAATTTATTAGATAACAAGCAGTTTGCTCTGGAGTCTACTATTTTTTTCACACAAGACCAGTAAACTCACTTTAATGGGTCAAATTGGTGGAGTTATCCTTTAAAAGGTTATTGCAGTTACACATGATTAGTTTTAGCATGAAGGATACAGTAGGTGTAACCTGAATACATTTTACTTTGAAATTACACTATTCAGTGTTTTGTACAAACAAATACACCCCTCCCTTTTTTTCTGCATTCTTTCTGTCTTTCACCCTCATGTTCATGTTCCCTCTGTGTACCAGCGTGTCTCGTCTCAAACTCAGATGTGCAGGACAAACTTTTATGCCTCAGCCTGAATTTCAGAGCCGACATGTCCGGGCTTGCATGGCTACAAGTTAAGGACATACCGCAGTAATACCGGAGCACACAGTGACCTGCCCACACTGCCACACACAATAAAATCTCTGAAAGTGTGATACTTTTTCCATAATTTACTTATTTCTTTTCTCCTCTCAAGGTGGCAGTCAAGTGCGTCACCAGCATTAACCTAAAGAGATGTAATGGCATGATTGTGACTAAGGCGCCGCTGGAAATAACAACATGTTTTGTCTCCTAAGAGCTTTGTTTTGAGTTGTTAGGGGCGATATTTTCAGGTTGAGGTGGTGTACTGACTTGAGCTTGAAATGCTAGAGCTGCTGCCAGAGTAGAGGGAGTGTCTGTAGGCCCGGTTGTGCTAATTCAGTAGGAAAATCAGATTGGGGAGCTTCTTCCTGCCATGTGAGTTTCTGTTGTTCGGAAGTCTAAAATGTCAGGATGCAGCTCCTGTGGGCTTTTATTCCCCACAGCCTAATGAACTGAATTGAAGTGTGACAGTTTGTAGGTTAATAGAGCGTGTGTCTGTGCCAGGTGTGTTTACACTGACTCATCATTTGTGATTTCACCAGTTATGGGTATCAAAGTTCATAAACCATCAAACATTTTATATTATTTTACCACTGGGTAACTCTCTTGGTTGATGTTGCACCTTATTGCAATCATTCATGAAGAACATTATGCAGCTTTAAGGACGGGTTTCGATTCTTTTAAAGTCAACATTTTCATACATACACTGAATGTGTTATTGATCACTAGTTATTCTTTTGTCTATACAGGCTACCTAGGGCTACAGCAAGGAAAACCAGTCTGCGGGGAAAAAAAGGTTTATTTCTGACTTAAAACCATTTGCTTTGGCTGACTCCGACTGAAAAAAACAAACTTCAAAATGTATTTTTCCCCATTTCTTACAGTGTAGTTCTATCAGGAATGTGTCACTTATCAGCCAGTATTGACAGAAGGAACAATGACAGTGATCAATAACTCTTTAAGTGTACATACGGCCATGTAAGACAATAATGGTAATCCTTTTGCATCTTGAGCCTGTCATTACTCTTCTTGGTCATTTCAGTATTGATTCATTTGGGGTTGTTATACTGATTATGACTGGTCTAGGCAACACAAAAGAATAGTGAAAGTGCTCATTTCAATGTCCTAGAGGCCAAACTGAGGCCTTTAAATGTCTCGTTTTGTTCAACACCCAAACCACCCTAACCACCTTGGTAGGGGCAACGACTTCCAGCGACTTATAAGATATCAAAATAGTTGACAATTAATTTACTGATGCAGCTCTACTAGAGAAGTAAGGGCCTTCCTTATGGAAGAGAGCTATAAGACGCTGATGATGCAATACGTCCAGTCTGAGTCCGGTTGGCGGCCTTTGTTGCATGTTATCCCCTCACTCAATTCAATTCTCCTTCGTCTATTATCCACTCTAGGAAAAAAACACAAAAAGTACAAAAAACAAATCACCACTCACATATTTACACTTAAACACCCATTCTTTCACTGTAACACAGGTTAAGACGCCTGACTCGTGGCTCTGCTGTCGGTGGTGTCGTCATCATGTATTCCTGCAAACATGTCTGCTTTTTGACCGGGAAGAGAAGGCTGATACTGGTTTTTCTTGTCAGCCTTTGTCAAACCTGTCACTCTTAACTGTGTCTTTCCCAACCTGCAGAACAAAAGACCCACAGCAGTGTTTATACAGCACAGTGAGTATTTGCTCGTCCAGCAACACGCCCATATTTGTGCTTGAGCTCTACCTAGTGGTTGGAGGCAGGTCTGTCGGAGGCTGCCTCTTGCACTAACATGTTTACAGCTGTTGTGTGACTAAATTTAGCTGTTCTGGTGTGAAACTATATTTAAATATAATTAGTGGTTGTGTGTCTATACTACACAAGATAAGGGAGTGGTAAAGACACTTGTCCAGAATGTTGCTGTTTCAAAACCAAGCTGTGAAAATATGGGTGTGGAAAGTAAATGACTCTTTTTTCTTCTTCTTCTTCTTCTCAATAACTACTGCTGACGAACTCTTGAGTGAGGCATTTAAATTCAAGGTGCTCCAATAGAGTTGTTCAATATCCAAAAGCCAAATACGGTGGTTGGACTGCAGCTCCGAGCATACGTCTATGTAAATCTGAAAAGGGAAGTTGAAAACAACATGCATCTGCTGACCGCAGGCCAACTAAATCCAGTGGAGGAGGAAGCATTTGAGTCTCTTACAAATTTTACTTGAGACAAGGAGATTATTGGAAACATTTCCTTAAAGTAGCAAAGTACTCATAAATATTTTTGCATTATTACTGAATTTTTTAGCATTCAGTATTTTAGTATTAAGCTACTTAATGCTTTACAAGATGCTTTTATATGGGGATAGAACAGTGACATTAAACTTTGGCAGTGAAAATGAAACCCAAATGTAAAAAGGAAACACTGACATTGAAACACTTGGAGTATTGGAAAAAGTTGTACTGGCACTGAAGAAACACTGTCAGTTTTTCTAAAGACAGAATGTACAAAATACAAACAAAATGTGCCTTTAAAAAAGGAAATAATTTTGATGTCTTTTTGTATTTCCATGTGCCAACACAACCTGTTCCAATAGTGTTTCAATCACCTTTTCTGTGTTCAGTTCAGGTTTTACTTTTAATGGCAAATGCTATTTTCAGTGCCTGCAAGTCGCTGTTCTCGCCCAGTTCTTTAATAACAACAAATCAATTCAGAAGTACTGCTACTCAAGTCACATTTCTGAGTTACTTATACTTTACTTGAGCATTTACATCATCTGCTGCTGTAAACTTCCTCTCCACCACATTTTGAAGGCAAATATTGTCCTTTTTACTCCACTACATTTATTTGAAAACTTGGTCACTAGTCACTTTGCAGACTGTATGCTGAATCAAGTAGCACATGTTTAAAATGATTTGTTTTATTGAAAGATTATTATTTAGAAAAAACACAACAAATCAAATATCACACGTGCCAGAATAATGCTGAATATCGGATCAGATAATTGACCAGGTCAATAATTTGGCCCAGTGACTTCACACAGTTTATACACACATAAATATACAGTACGTATAATTTAGTTGTAATCATACATGTGATAAGTACATTTATCATTAGATACTTTAAGACGTTAACTCAAGTATGGTTTTCACAAAAGATGTGCTAATATTGTGAGAAATGCACTCGTCATCACATGCAGACAAAGCAGTGGTCTTTCTGTGACATCATGAGGCTCTACACACAGCCGCCCAGCAGCACAGTCCTTGAACTGTGTCTCCTTTGTCGACGGCTGAAGTTGGCCCGTGACACACCAGCAAACAAAATACCCATTGTGCTGCGAGAGCCCTGAGCACAAACATCAGCAAACCGTGCCACCGTTACCTACACGCCTCAACAAAACAGGGCCCTCATTCTTAGCGAGCTGCAGTCCAGCTATCTGTGCGACCTCTGAGAGGGTTTCCACATTCCAGTGTGGAGTTATTATAAATGCCCTTGATGAATCACCTTGAATCAGCCTGCTTTGTCTATCAAGGCAGAATACATCACAATGTTATAAATGTGAAGGAAAATCATATAAGTATGGTTTATCGAAGGCTTGAGCTGATATTGTACAAACCAAATGCTCATGGATTGATTTAATTCATGCTTCAGGTGTGCTATAGTTTGTTTTCTAAAAGTACGTATAATATATAATATAGATTTTGAAACATGACAAATTACAACAACAAAAAAATGTCAGTCAGTGGTCATATTTGCCCTGTCGCGTCCGGAAAAATTCTCAAATAAAAGCCTGTTTATGTGGCAGAATGTTGTTTTATCATCTTGTGAAGTGTTATGATGGTTTGAATACCATTTTAAAAAAGACTATACATGTTATTTTAAAACATAACATAACATTAAAATTCTTAATTTCAAATGGAAAGAAAATCATACACCACAAAATCTGACAGTGACTTTACTTTTTAAAAAAATTCAATTTCCAGGTAGACTAATTATGTTAAGATGTTCAAACTTCTTAGCGCATACAACTCAAGTGTATTCGCACTATTCTGAGCTTATTGGTTTCCTTATTCTTTTTTAAAGTAAAGTCAACTTTTAAAATGTACAGTGTATATAAAGCTCCGAAATCCCTGAAAAACCACAGTGATGACCTTGGTGTCGTTACTCGTAGCTACAGCTTGGAAGCAGCTAAAATGAGCAAACTGTAAAGAAAAACTATGACTTCAAAACTTCAAGTTCAACACTTTATTTTGTGCTTTCTTCTTCAAATATTAAAGTGAATAATCTCACTTGTTTTAAAAGTATTTGTATAAATAACATTTCAACAAATCACAATAAATGTCACTATTTACAGAGTCACAGGAATATTCAGTCCTATTCCAACAATAAATAAGAGTAAATTCAAAGTCTAAGTACATCTAATTAAGAGAAACAAAACTATGTAAAGCAATCAGGGTGCACCATGTCAAGTTTTGTAAAAAAAACAAACAAAAAAAAACAACAACAACAAAACAAAAAAAGAAATGTTTTAAAACACATACAACTGTTACAATTACACAATGTAAATAATGCAATCATTACAAAAACACCGGGGAAACTATCTACAAATGTGCACTCCCAATCAATAGGGACAACAGATAGTATATAAGGTGCCTAAACTGCACTGTGCAAATTAACAAAACAAATAATCCTTTACACAGCAATGAATTCAAGTCACCAGGTTTGAAGCAAAGAAAAGTTAGGTCGGGGTCACCCAGCGGGCATCCAGCACCCAGACGTCAGACTAACTATGAATGTGAGCGAAAAGCAAGTCAATCATATCGGGCACACACGAAGCTCGGGCCACGTCTATGGCCGTCTGACCGCTGATGTTGGCGTGCTTCAGGTCGGACCGTGGTGCCAAGAACTCTACGACGTCCCGGTGGCCTTCCCGGATGGCGATGTGGATAGGCAGGGCACCGCTCTGGTCCGGGATGTTTACGGAGGCACCGTACTCCACCAGAACCTGCAGCGTGTCCAGGAATCCTGTCCGTGCCGCGTCGTGCACAGGCGCTATCCCATGTTTGTCCTGCACGTTGGGGTCTGCTCCTTTTTCCAACAGCAAACTGGCAACCTTGGAGTTCCCCATCATCATCACCTGTAAGAGATATGAGAGGAAGGGGGGGAGAGAGAGAGAGAGAGAGTGCACAGTAAATTCAACACCGCTGTGTAAATGACCCTCGATGCTCTCAGAGGTTCTTTTTAACACTTTCATGTCAGAGATCTCTCAACAGAGATCACTAATTAATACTTGAATGTTAAATTGTATTCCCGAAAGTCACTTCAAAGACAATCTGTAAAGCGGGACCTGGTCAAGAATTAAATATAGTAACTGTTTATAATGTAAATGAAACAAATGTGTTCCTACAAACTGTCGTCAGTTTATCAGGTACATAAAAGTGAGAGAAATGCGGTTTAGTTTAGTACATTATCAGTAACAACAGTATCTTCATGACGGTTATGATGTTAAGTTTTTAGTTGAAGTCTGAGTGCAGAATCGTAGGAAACTGGACTGAAACACGTCCAGTTGCCTATGATACAGCACTCAGATTTACCATGACCTGGACGAATGAAAACCTTCATCAGCATCTTTTAGTTGAAGCTGTTTTAGAGAGGTTGATTTAGTTTTCATCAGTCAACCCATTAAGTACATTTTCAGCCAAGGAATTCCAAATATGTATCTGATCTCAGCTTCTCAAATGTGAGGCTGGCTGTTTTGCCTTTGTTATTCTTTACAGTTAATGAAATATCTTTATGTTTTGGGCTGTTGGATCAATCATCTGTTTTCTTTCGACCGACTAATGGTTGCGGCAACAGATTAATTGACAGAGACAACTGTTAATTAAAGCCTGACTACTTTGTCTACATCATTTGTATAAACAGCATGGAGAACATATGAGAAAAAACTCTTAGTATAACAATTCCACAGCAATGATAAAAAAAGTGAGATCAGCAACTCATTCTCACATCATTTGAGCTGCCACGATTAACTGATTAATCAAGCAATCAATTTATTAACAGTGAATAAATTCCCACCTATTTAGATAACTGATTGATCGGTTTGAGCTTGAGAACGCTCATTTCGGATTCTTAAAAGTGAATATTTTCTGGTTTCTTTTCTCCTCTGACAGTAAACTGAATGTCTTTGTGTCGTGTCTTTAGCTTTGGGAGATATTAATTGACATTTTTAACCATTTTCTTACATTTTATAGACCAAACTACTAATTGGTGAATCGAGAAAAACTAATGGTTGGTTTAAGCCCTTAGCATTATATGTTAACCTTCCAGAAGGTAGGACTTATAACATGGCTGCTGGCTTAAGACTGGCATTAGTGTACTTAATAAACTGGCAACTGAGTGTTTATCCTCTTTATTATGTATTTCTAGCGAGTCAACTGTTCAAATATTCTCCATTTTGCTTGGATCTTCTACTTGATGCCACCAACAGCCTTAAAACACGGTGCGATAACATATTCATAACAGCTCAGCACAGCCCCTACGTACCGTTACGTCAGGACGAGAGGAGATACGTTTCTACAGTCTGTGTGTGCGGCTCATACCTCTGTGTTAATATTAATAATGTGTCAGTGAGTTGGTCCTCACCTGTAACGCCGTCCTGTTGAACTCATTGAGAGTATCAGGATGCACCCTGCATTCCTCCAGGATCCTCTGCACCTCGCTCGTCTTCCCTTGGGCTGCCGCCGCCGTCAAAGCTTTACCGGCATCCATCTGACTAAGGACCATTATATTCTCTCTTGCAGCCTGTCCAGTGGGAGATGCACAACAACAGTCAGACCCAAACTCAACCACGGGATCCTCGTTATGACACCGGCGGCACAATGAAGAGCAACGTTAAAGCGGCGAAACGAGATTAACTACGACTAACAGCTAGCTACTAACAGCATCCGGCTAACGTCTTTTAGCTAGTTCCCCGTTGACGCCATGTTATTATGTGACTGCTAGCGCAATGTTACATCGGGTCCGTTTAATAAACCACTCGTTTAAACAACGGAGCTGCGCGAACACGGTTGTTGTGTCGAGAGCCAGACAGCTCATGTCAACTGAATCTCACAAACAATTAGCATCCCGGCTAACCGCTAACATTGAAAAGAGAACAAACCGTAGAGCTTTCAGGCATTACCTGGTTCGTTTCCTGGAGATCCACAACGCAGAGAAGATTTTCAACCCGCTGTTTCTGAAGACCAGTAATTTTTAAATAAAATCCGAACAAGGAGGGTTTATAAACATTAGAAAATACATTTGCGCGCTGAGATCTACACAGCGGTGTCTCCAGACTACAATTTACAAACATTGGCGAGAACACACGCTGGCCAATCACAGCTCGCTCGGAGGGTGTTGCTCTTCCATATATGGTAAAAGAGGCCGGGCTACAACTCTGTTACTACACTATCACTGTGGTAACAGCGACAGTCAACCAATCAGAGCCCGCGGTGCAGAAAGCGGGCGATTCGTATACGTTGATGTCTTCAAAGGCAGTTCATTCACATTTCTGACCTTTGCTTGTATTTCTCCAGAGACAAGTGTGGAAAAAAGGCGGGTGTAAGGTTTTAATTTAAGGCGGAATTTACCGACTGTGATTTCACAATGCACTGCTACGATATGAGGACAAATCTGCCCTTACATGGTGTTGCAAACTCATGGGGAAAACAGAGGGGCTGAAGGAGGATGCAAAGGTTTAATGTTGACAGATTGTTTGAGGGAATAAAATCATCACACATTTAAATAATTAGCAGTGGTCCCGCAATAGAAACATTAAAATCAAGCTGCACACAGATTTCATAAAACAAGATCGCTGACAGGTGAAATTCAAAGACATTCTTTCAGTCGAGTTAAAGTGATTATTGATGTTGCTGTGAAGGTGCTGGAAGTGAAGAATATACAGTAATCCTCAGGCTTTACACGTTGGTCCTCAGCTGGTAGTCTACGTGAAAAGAAAACACATGTAAGGAGAAAACATTAGTAAAGTTCAAGTTCAACTTGATTCAATTATTACATTTTATGTGTACATTACCACTTGCTTAAATAGTACAATATGTTCCAAAAACAGCAAGTCACATTATATTGAGGACTGCATGGCCTTAGCTACAGGGCGTTTGTATTCTACATTAATGGGCCAAAGCCAGTATTTTCTTTACATCATATAATACATTATGCACTACGTAGTTGGAATACATTTTTAAGAGAAGAGAAAAATGTTGACCAATTGATTTTCATGACTGAATAAACTAAATAAACAATATGTCCTCAAAAGACAACACAATTTCACACTGTTTTACTGTGTTTATATTTGCAGGACTCTTCTAAGTGACGCCCTGTCTCGGTTAAAACAATGTTTCGTGGACCTTATTCTCCTCGAGGATGGTTTGCTTATATATAAATATAACAAAGAACTATTTCTGAGTTTGTATTATTACCTCATTAATACTCAATGTTCAGTAAATACATGTTAATTTGCAGGGCAGAGACATGTTTGGAAATTAAATGTAGAGAAAATAAAACTGGATAGTTATAGGAATTAATACATGTTTTTAAAAATCCAAATAATATCAGAATTGAGATGTAAATATAATGGCTTTTTGTCAAATTTGGGAAACTGGGAAATGGTGGACCTGGACCCGGGACCTCATGATTTCTAAAGTTGTGGATGCAGCCATGAGTGTGCAGGAGTATTAATGTACCTCCACTCTGTGTAATGTACCGCACCCAGGGTAGAGCCTGGTAACCACTTTTTTCAATGATCTTCATATATCGCACCTGGTAAGAGAAAGAGAGTGAGTGTGACAGGGTAAGACAACATGTCGAGGCAAGTAACATTACTGCGCATCATTGCCAATTAAAAATAAATCTAGTTTATGAGTTGGAGCACACAATCTACAGGACCTGACCTGACTATCCACGAGCTGTAAACGCCCTATGTGATCTTGTCAGGGGATGTTTAGAGCTTTAAAACTGATCCATATTGATAGAAAGAAGATATAACATGCTCTGACAGGCCTCTGATCGACTAGACTTATAAACACACCTGTATTCCTGAGACTGTGAAGTATGGGATTTCAAATTTGACAGTAATGGGAGGTTTTCCCTCGAGCTCATCGTTCTCAACGCTGGGCAGACCGAAATGAGCTCTCATGAGAAACTCTTTGCCTCCCTGGATGGATAAATGCACATAGACAAACAGATTAAACAGGCAGAGAGATGAGAGAGTAAAATACATTTCTGTATTTGATCAGAATATAATGCATTAAGAAAGTAATATTATTTAAAGTCGATATAACTGTATGTTTCTTACAGGGAATGACTTGATGGTCCACACCACCATGTTCTTCTCAGGCACATATTTGGCGCTGCCTGTGCTGGTTTTGAACTTGGGTGAGTCGGCATCGCTGGGCACAGGGACCCTCACCTCCACATTATTTGCAACAGACTGTTTTTTAAATTGCCCCTTTGCCTGAAAACGCAACACAATATCACAGGAGATCTTGTGAACGCCTTTTTTCTTGCATTCTCACAAATGGTTGGTGATGATTCAAGCTATCAAAATCAAAACTGGAGACACAGTGAGTATGAGACAAACAGTTAGGTGAGTAATTCTTGCTCTAATTGTTGCTTAAAGTTTTTGGCAGTTTTCCAAAGTTTACATCACCAGTGACATTAAATAATCATGAAAAGCTTGTAATTTAGTTAGTCAAAGTACAGTTGTTCGGTACCTTAACCATGATTTCCACTCGACTGTGAGAGAATTTCTCTATGATTGATTCAATCCATATCAGAGGCTTCACCTGTAACAGATGAAGGAAAAGGTTTTATTATAAAACGAGTTTTACATTTAAAATATACACATACACACATGATCCATCAGTATCCATGTTCGTTAAGTCACGTGTTATGTAGTGATGTGTGTGAGGCCAGTAAAGCTGTCAGCTTTGCACTAGTCGCTTAATGTTTTCTTCATATATACATTTGCACAATGAACAAATCATGTATATGAAATAAAGAAGTGTATTGTGTCAAGACTATTTCGTGTATCAAATCTCTCCCCTAAGGATTAATAAAGCCATCCATCCTCCATCCATCCATTCAACATTTTCATGATGGAAACAAAGGAGTTCCTCAAATGTGTACATGAGTGCTCTGTTACGTTCCACCACTGAACACCATCAGCATGTGAGTCATTAATACGGTACACGGTGTGTAGAGGATCTGGCGTGAACACAGTGTGGTGCTGACTAACGTGCGTGTTGATGCGGTAGGACATGAGCTCGGACTCCCCGTCAGGAGGAATGAAGGAGATCGTTCGATCGCTCTCAAAGCGCGAGAGACGGACACACTGGTGGAACTTCACATCCTCCATCGTCACCGTCTTTCCCTTATCACCTGAACACAGCACAATACGAGCAGTGGTATTAATTTAAATGTAGCTGAAGCGGGCAGATGAGCCACGTGTGACTGATGGATGTAGACTGATGCTTTACGCGTACGTCCGGTGAGAGCGAAGAGCACCCGGTCGTTGAGGCCCAGCCGCAGTTCCGGCATCCCAGAGAGCATGGTTTTCAGCTTGATGCTGCCCACGATGTCACTGCTCATCACGCTGCCGTTGGCATTCACCTGAACACACGATACACAGCGGTGGATAAATGTGGATGAACTATTTAATTGAATGAATCCAACTAATCTGATTCATCAAGTTGATTAAATCAAACAGTAAGAAAATCCATGCAATACTTGCTCTATTATGCCCTATTCAGCATAATACCATTGGCTTTAACTACATACAAGCAATGCTAGCTATTATCAGGCAGTTTTGGGTAAAAATAACAAGAGTTTCTGACAATCTACTCCAACTTAATACGAGGAAAAATGCTCCTGTGATTAACAAAATAAGTGGCTTCAGGTGATGCAATTGCAGATACCCGGCGTCTGGCTTAAGATGGCGTTCAAAAGCTCTCAGTGAGTCTCACAATGAGCGATCCCTTCTTACCAGTACATTGATGGACTCGATGACATCGATAAAGACCTCGTTCTTCTTGTATTTGATCCCCTCTGACCTCCAGGAGACAGCGTTGGTGACGGTGGTCGGCACTTTGGACTTTGCCACCTCGAGCTTGGCTCCTTCCTGAGTAATGTATCTGCAAAGAGAAGAGACGGGCTGCTGTGATTCAACACCACTCTCAGTATACGTGATATTGTGTTTGTGTGTGTGTGTGTGTGTGTGTGTGTGTGTGTGTGTGTGTGTGTGCGTGTGTGTGTGCGTGTGTGTGTTTTGGGAAGTCTTACTCCTGGAGGATCTTGCTGTCGGTAGTCTGTGGGAAGCCAAAGTCCATCAGCTCATCCAGCAGCTCATAGACAACCACAAAATTGTCCTGAATGCTCTCCTCCTCCAGCTCTTTGAAGTACTCTGTGAAAACCTGCGTAACACACAGAGAAGACATCAGACTGATCTGTCTGTCGTGGCCCTGAGTAAAACATCACTATAAATACAAGTTTCCCCTCAGAGAATGTAAAAAGCAAATATTTACAACGATTTACATGCATTTGTGCGTCTCACCTCGACTAGTTTGTACAGGAATGAGTAGACGAGGGAGGCGTTGGAGTTCTTGTTTGTAGTGGCCACCACTGTGCAGAGGTCAAGGAGTGTTTTGCACATTTTGTTACAATTAAGATGATTGCTGCTGTTCACTTTGCTGCATTTAAATCTTTGCTATGTTATTCGATATTCCGTGACTTTAATAAAGACATTCGGTTGAGTGTGAACGGGCACTTCTGAGTTTTCCCGTTTCCCCAATGTATCATTGCGAAGTAAATGTTGATTGCACAATGCAGTGTGATGAAACCCTCAACGTTTAGATTGGTTCCCTATAAACCTCACTTTCACTTTTCTTTTCTTTTTTTCTGCTACTTTGCATGAAATCTCCTGGGAACAGGAAGGGTAACTGGCGATACAGGGAGGCTACAGCCTGGCACCGTTCCTGTCTCCAGTATAAACTAAATGACTGACTGAATGAACTCACATTTACTTGTGTGTTGTTGGTAGTTGCCACTCAAAGAAAAATGCAAACTCTGCAGTTGCTTTTGCGACAGTGGCACCAACGAAAGGACGACGTGAGAGGAAAGAAGTCGTCTGTTTCCACTTGAAGTAAAAGTACTATTACCACACTGTGGAAAACAATCTATTTGCAACATGTACTCAAAGTATCAAAAGCAAAATAACTTGTTAAATGGTCTCTATTCGTTTTTAACCATTACGTCTGATGTTTTTGGATTAATATTACTGCTGTATTAACGTGTATGTTACATGTAATTACTGCTGATGAGATCTATAAGATAACATGACATCTTTTTCACTGAACAGAAACAGTGTCAAAATTGTAATCTATATAATTAGAAACTAAAGCTGTTAAACAAATGGAGTAGAGTAAAAAATACAATTTTGTGCCTGTCAGATCTTGTAGAGTATGAATGTTTGGGAAATAATGGAAATGCTCAATTAGAGTACCTTGAATTTGTACTCTAGTAAAAGCACTTAGTTACATTCTGCCACGGCTCATGTCGCGGCTCAAAGTGGACGGAGAATACTTCCGCGCTCAAGAACTACAGTTGTAAAAGATACGGAACAGGTTGCTGTGTTTGATCCACATGAAGTGAACGCTGCCGTGTGACAGCACAGGACAGAGGAGGCCCTCCTCTTCGTGTTGCATGAGTAAAGGCATGAAGTGGTCGATCTCCGCCATGTCCACATCGCCTTTGTAGTTCCGACAGATCAACACCTGAGGAGAGAGAATAACACCACAGGGCTGTCACACGGCTGCATGGTTGATTGAAGATGTGACGGCTTAGAAACGCTTTACTCATTTGTAGAGCGCCAGTGCGATGTGTTTATAAAGCGTATGAAAACTGGAGAACAGAACTGGAGATCTAAAAGGAACAGCTGTTACTAACAAAGACGGAGCAAGATTCAGCCTAACTTTATTAACCATTCTTATGAATCACAATATAAGTGACAATGGATTTCAGTATTGATAACTAACAGTTACAGATTTTAGTTCTATATTCTCCTTTGCTGCTTTTATTCACTAATGTGTTATTATTATCATTTCTCAAAATTAGTAAGGGATATGGGGATATTTTAGTGTTTCATTTAATTGTTTATTCGGTGACATAAAATACATTTTATTTTTTAGAGTTTTGTGAATATTTTTGGTCCCTTAACTTTAATTGCATACGCATACACATATCTCAATATCCCTAACTAACTTTCAGTAGTGCATTAAAATTAACTGTTATGTCAGCATGATTAATCGAGATTCTATCCAAAACACACTATGACATAGTGTTGTATTCAAATTGCGAGGAACTGCAGTTTTTTGGTAAACGGCTGAATGTGTGACAAAACAGCGTTATAAATGAGTGAGGTGCTGCAGAAAGTCTACCAATCATTTTCTCTTGTCGTTAGAAAACATGTTTGTGAGGTACAGACCCCGCTGATTGTCACCTCATCGCGATTTTTAATAATTTTGTAATGTAATAAGATGAAAACCGTGATGCAAAAATGATGATTCAAAATAATCACATTAAATATATTTTTTAACTTTATGATAATAATGATAAAATGTAATAATATAGCACTTTTAATTAACAGAGTTTTGACAATCAAGCAAAAGCAGGAAACTCAGGAAGACATTACTACAGAATAAACACTCAGCAGTCGAACCAAACACAGGGAAGTGTATTCTAAGGTGAAGTAAAAACAAGAAGGCAGACAAGGAAATGTGAAAAACACAAAACGTCAATGTGAGTCATTACGAGTAAAAGGAATAAAAACAAAATGACAGAAAAGTACCAGAGAGAGAGAGAAGAAAACATAAACAATTGCAGGTGGGGCAACAAGGATCAATTCCATGATGTCACCTCAGCCTTTACTCTCCTCTTCCTAGAGCAGAATAATGTTCCAATTTAAAGAGTAATCAGACTAACTGATCATGAAAAGAACTGTTATTTGCATCCTGGAATAAAATCGACACAAAGCCTTCAAAAGGGGCCACGACTTTCAATCACCCATTCATGTTTCCCAGTGTGACTCAGTAAAAGTGTGTCCCACAGACCCTCAGATGCTGTGATACATAATTTAGTGGCGATCCTCTGTAAACCCAGTCGACACTAAGAACAATGACCTGCTGTGGCGCAAAGGACAGATACGATGTCTTCAGATAATACGGATGCAAAACAGGTCGAACCTGCTCCGGGACTTTGAGACTACTCCAGGTCAGAGGAGCAGCACTGTGCCGGGACCCAGTTTAATGTCACGTGTGGCTGGATCAGTAACACACCCTCTGATCTCACACACACACACACACACACACACACAAAACACACTTCCATTTCCCAGTAACAATCACTTGTGTGTCAGGTTACACAGAGAGGGAGATAGAGAGACTGAGGTGTTTGTGGACAGTGACAACACAAAGACTGGTCACACACATGCCATGTCTGAGGGCCACAGGTGCTGCATCACAATTGGTCCCCTCAGTGGAGCTATTTGAGGCTGCAGTCTACAAACAGTGCAATCCGGAAGTAAAGAAGAGAAGGGCAAATGAATGAGTGTGTCGCAAGCTGGTTTATTAATTTTTAACGACGCCATCAATGATTAACAGTTGAAGAACCAGTGAAAAAAAGACTTTAACAGACAAAAGAAGTGTTGGTTTTCTTATGTGTTGTGTCAAGTGAGAAATGATCGACAGTGAGCTCCGGCTTGACTCCTTACCTTCCCCTTCAGGTCCAGCACAAATATCGCGGAGGCAGACATCGTGTTTGTGGCCGCAGCAGCGTCAACATGCAAGTCAACACACACACACTCACACACACACACAAAGTTTGAAGTCCGACCCGAGTCTTCACCGGCTTCACTCTCGTTTCATCTCATCCACACAGCAGACATTCATCAGCCCGGGGTGATCGTGGACTCCAACCGTGTCGTTTTTTTTCCTGAAGGTGCCGTGACGTCATGGCACGCAGGTGAAACATTCACCAGCTCACCTGAGGAAGGACGGAGGAGGAGGAGGAGGAGGGTGTGCCGCTCAGTGTGCCCGCTAGAGGGCGCTGCAGACAAACAAATCATAGCATAGCAACGAATCATTACTTATTTGTCTTTAACATATTGTTTGCTACCATGATAATCCAAATGATGGCATTCGTTTATCGTAACTGTTCATTCACAAAAAAACATTTTCTGAATCTAAAATGTTTACTTCTCTTTTCAAACTAAATTTGCTGCTTAAATCTCTAATAAACACAAAAGCTTTATTACATTTATGAACTATTGTCTGATTTGGTACGGAAGCGTATTGCATTCACTTGAATTTTTTTTTTTTTTGGTTAGTTTTTCTGAGTAATTTTTTCTTTTTTTGAGTAATTTTTTTTTTGTTAGTTTTTCTGAGTAATTTATTTTTTGGTGTGTTTTTCGGAGTAATTTTTTTTCTGATTTTCTGAATAATTATTTTTCTGAGTTTAGAAGCATTTGAAACAATTGCCATATTCATTCCTTTATTGAAAGCTTGATGGAAACAATCATGACCAACTTTTTACTTTAATCAAGATTTACTTTGAGCTGGGTTTAAAACACTGGGAGATAGTCCTGTCTTTAAGTCATATCGATGGTATTACCATTAGTTTGTTGACTCTACGCAGGCACCTGAGGACTTTGTGGTTGTTCAGAAGGAAAGCCCATTCAGATCTGCTAGACATAGCAATGTTTCTGCAGGATCAGTTGCACAGATATGGCATGCTCCACGGGCATGAATGTGCGGGCGTCACTTGCAGGATAGAGGTTCTCGTGGGAGTTCGAAGTTTCGCGATGATTCAGAAAAAAAATTACTCCGAAAAACAGGGGGGGGGAGAAATTACCACGAAAACCAGAAAAAAATACTCAGAAAAACAGGAAAAGAATTAGTCATAAAAACAGGGAAAACATTTGTCAGAAAAACAGAAAAAAATTATTCAAAAAAACAAACCAAAAAATAAATTACTCAGAAAAACAGGAGTTTTTTATTTTTTTCATTTTTTTGCCTGAATTCTTTGTAAATTGTTCTCGTTCTCGATAGAAAGCAGCATAACTTTAACTTTAACTAAACTTTTTTTGAATTCCTTTTTTTTTTTTTATGTTTGGTCTCTT
>CAEMYA010000032.1:1992140-2007583 GCA_903131615.1 Diplodus sargus
ATTTAGTGGAATAAGAGTATTTTTGGGCTCAACAACTGACATAACTAATGAATGGGCCAATAAGCCTGCTATTGAATGATCAGAGGGTTGACTAGCAGTTACCTTGGTCTGCTCGAACCCTTTTTCAAAACCTACTGTGTGTCGTGAGAGATGTAATTTTAAAATGCAGTTTATTTAAACTTTTGTCAGGAAGACATTTCCTTTACCCTGCAGTCATCTGAGCTAGTGGTTTCTGTTAAACGTATTTATATCTGCAACACAGAAGAGTAAAGCATTATAAACTAGGGGAACTCTATCCATGGTCATTGCTGAACAACAATAATCAATTTTTAAATAGTTGAACAACATAAAATAGACCGGAAAAGCGCTACGGAAATGCAAGGCCATTTACCATGAAGGTTGCTCTTTTGGTTCATCAGGCCTTTAGAAAGAAATCAACCAGCTGGAAAAAAGTATGATAAGAAAACGATCAGATCGTCTGATTTGAAACATTTGGAACACTTTGACCTGCGGCAGAGAAATTCTTATATCCTGTTTTTATTATTGTTATTATTATCATTACTCAACAACTCTGTGTATAGTTTCTGCATTTTGAACTTCACAAAACCGATACACCTTCCCTTTTCTACTGGAGGGCTGTATGTTGTTGATAAATCACGTACCAGTTGTTACTGATCCTACACCACTGCTTCCTCAGTGACCACCCCCACTGCACTTTGAGAGAGGAACCATTAACAGGCATGAATTATGGAGGAGGTTTATTTGGTTAGTGAGAGGTTGTTTGCTGGTCGTTTGCTATTATGGGTGCGTCAGGCCATCTGCACCGCACATGATTTATTGAATTCACAAATAAATGTTTAATTCTCTTCAGCCTGTGGAGAAACATGATGACATGTTAGGCGTAGATTCCGATCAGGGATTTACTGAGATATAAAGCAAATTGTTCACTGGTTTGTTGGCTCATCAGCAGGATCTTTCTGCGCTTTTGTCAAAACCAGATCCAGAGCAGACAGAGAGAAGGAGACAAAATCCAACTCCTCAGGTCAAGACTCTGTCCTCCACTTACATTGGAAGGAGAAAAATGATTCCTTTGAGGACAGCAATGTAAACATCTTGACCAGAGAAGACAGGTGGTTTGAAAGAGGAGAAAGAGAATCCATCTATGTCAAACTGGAAGAACTGTCTTTGAACAGAGGAGGTGGCCTACGACATTACTTATCACCCACCTACAATATTCTCTCCCCAGACAGTTTAACAACCGTTCACACCTGGGCTCACCTAGCCTTAGAAACCCACTTAAAGGCCAGTTTGACAAATGACACACAAGTGGCCCCAAGGACTCAGAGCTCACACGCGTCCTTAACGACTCTGCAAGGACACTCTCCCACACAGGGTTTACAAGCTAGCAGCTCCCCTCCAGTTAGTTAGAACTGAAGAATTCTCCTGGATGAGAGGTGAAACGAGTCCAGCTGACTACGATACAGCACCTAGGTTTTCCTTGACCTGGATGACTGAGAACCTTCATCAACAATTTGATGAGGATCGTATTTGGTATTGGATAAGTCTTGATTGAATTAAAGGGGACTGTCAGGCTTTGGCATAAGAATGCTCTCTTCTGAGTGCTGTTCTAGTTTAAAATTAAATTACCAGGAAGAAAAAAAAACACAAACTGGTGTCTCGACAGGAAAGTGATTCTTTCTTGATCAGAAATTGAGCCGCCATTCTCTGTACTTTCCAGTGGACGACTCAACATCTACCAGTCGCTTCAGTAAACAAATCGAATTACTGTGTCTGTAATTATCCGTAAATGGAGAACAAGAGGGAGTTCATTTAAAAGTTAAGACTGCAAGAAATGTTTTTTTCCTATTTTTGTAATCTGTTCAAAAGTAAAAAAAATTTATCAAAAATGTCAAACATTGGACAGTTTCAGCTTCTTCAATGAGGATTCGTTGCTTTATGACAGTTAATGAAGACTCTTCGGGTTTTGGACTGTTGGTTGGACAAAAGAAGCAATTTGAAGACGTCAATTTGGGCTCTGGGAAATTGTGAGGAGCATCTTTCTGGGGCTTTTCATAGACAAAACTATGATCATGAAAAAAATCAACAGATGAATCGCAGATGAAAAGTGATTAATAAAACCCTGTTGAGGATATTACTGTAACTCAGAGCCTTTCTATCAAAACTGAGCCAACAGGTGATTCTAGTTCATCGTCCAAATGAGAGGAAAGATGTTGTTTATGTTGGCTTATGTTCAAGAACATAAAATCTTCCATGATGTGATAACAAATCTGCTCTACTGGCAAAAAGCAGAGAAGATGGTGATGAGGTTGAACACTCACCCATCTGTGTAATGTTAGCGTTGTGTTGTAGATGGAGAGAGACGTTGGCGTTTCCAAGCAACATAAACTAAACAGGTTTCATGGACGTCTATTAAGCCAAGTCTTGGAATCATTTTGTCAGCTGAGCGCTCTGTAAAACATTTACTCCTGAGAACAGTTTATATTTTATTTTCTATTATAATCTAATCAGGCTTGGATTTCATGAGAGCGTTTTTCTTTTTTCTTTTTTTTGTTTGTATTTTTTCATCAGATATCCCAGTTTACATCATTCATACCACTTTTCCCAGTTGTAAAACTGACTCATTAAAGTGAAAGACAGGTTAAGAGTTTTCTTTTAATTAGAAAAAGACCAACACAATCAAAAACAAACAAGCAGGCTGTCGTGCATTAATCTTTGTCCCTACATACATGTTGCTGTGACCGAGAACATTGTGTACAGCACACTCCAGTATGTGCCTTAAAAGTCACAGTGAAAACAAAAAGTACAGCAGAACGGCAGAAGGTAAATAAATAATGCGAAAAATCACTGAAAAAGAAACACACACTGGTGGAAGAGAGCTTCTTCAGTATTTTCCTGTTGCACTGAACAGTAAAGGAACAGTTCACCCAAAAACGTTGTTATCTCACCCTCATGCTGATAAACAGTCAGTTGAAGTTTCATAGTCTGCTAATCATTTCTGGAGCTTTACAGCAAAATAGCATTGCTGCATTCTCCTAAACAACTGAAATAAGGTAGAGTCTTGTTTTAAAATGTAAAAAAAAAAGTCTCCATGCAGCTCATCCTGAACACAAAACTGTCTAAAGTCTTGATAGAATCTGAGTTAAATAACAACTGTACAATGTAATGGTTAGACTGGCTTTGCTGGAACAAGAACAATTCACCGTGGTAACATATAGCACTGCTGGATTTACAGCCGCATGACAACAATCAAATCTCTCATATATTTCCATAAATAAATAAAAGAATCTCTTAGATATTTACAGTATTTCTTGATTAAAATGTACAAAAGGCAACACCAGGGTGAGCACGAGTGTTTTACAAAATATTTACAGAAACTATTTACATGTTATCATGATAAGTAATCACCTTCGATCAGGTTTTTTCAGTTAGAAAAGAAAATTTCCTTCATTTTTGGTTGACTTCAGAAAACTCAGCAGCTTTTTCCATTTACAATGTAAACCACCTGTGACTCAACACACTCAAGATGACCTTTGCTTGACGAGGGGTCACAAAAGGGAAAAAAAACAACAACACAGGAACAGACTATAAAGGTTGACAGTTAAGACAAATGCCTATGGGAGCCGACAGACTGTTCAGTAAAGGTTACGGTACAGTCATGGAGGCCATTGGGGTCAGTAAGGCATTTAAGTACATCCAATAAACTTCACGGAGTGTGATTGGAAGGCACACACAAATCTTAAGACAATATAGGTCAGGCTTTTTAAGTTAAACTTTCAGAATTTAACATGTGTAAAGCAAGCATCAGCATCGTGTTAACAAACAGGACATTTATATAAACGGTTTTCACACAGCTTCAAAAGAGTCGCAGCTCTGTTAAAGAACATCATCCTCTGAAACCTGGAGCAGTCCTTCATTTTGAAACCATTTTGTGGTCTGACCAAACTGCTTCCTGCAGTTACGCTCTATTTCGTCATACTGAAGTTTCATGGATTTTTTTTTTCTTTTTCTTTTTTTCCAGTTCTTTCTTCAGACTTGGACGGCACAGTGCTGAGGTCAGAAAACATGCGCCATAAACTGAGCTCAGCGGGTTGAGGGAAGGGGCTGTAAAGCAGCAGCAGTAGAAGAAAAAAAAGGCCTTTTTCCAAAAAGGAAAAAAAATCACTTCAAATATAGCTTCTGTCTTCTTCATCTTTGGGTCATGCAATATCCACGTCCTCCGTGCTCAGCATTTGTCTCTGCAACAAAAAAAGAGTCATATTGAATAAGCAAAGCTGTTAAAGTACCTACAGTTGATTTTAAATGGATCTATTTAATTAATAGCACAGTGACTTGTTATCAAACTCAAGTTACCTGAGGATAAACGTAGCCATCTGAACTGTTCCTGCAAATGTGGAGCTCATCCTCGGTGGTTTTCTGGTACACAGGGTTGTCAAAGTGGATGGTGTTGGTGTTCTTCAGACGCCAGTGTCTCCAGAGGAACACTCCTCCAAAGACCAGCAGGGCTATGACCACTGCAGAGCAAAAGACAAGTTTAAGGTCATGTGGTGACATCAGGGGAGAATAAATAGGTTGCATGTGTGACTAAGGAGAGTAGACAGCCATAAGGAGCTGAAATGTCATACTAACCTATTGGCACCACGATGTAGAGAGCCATGGGGTGGGAGGAAGGGGCTTCTTCAGGCAGGGCTGCCAATCTGTCACCTGAAAAAGCAGAGAAAAAACAATGTTTTATTCATTTAAATCCTTTAAGTGAAAGAAAACTTCAACACTACTCTTGTCTGTATAGTGAATAATGTAAGAAGCTACTAGCGTAAAATAGTTAGCTGAGCTTAGCTCCAGCCGAGAAACCGTCCCGCACAAAACACTTTGGTTTGTGTACATAATAAACAAATGACATAGTGAGTGTTGACTTGTGATCTTTAGAAGGATTTTGAGTCCTTGTTTTCCAATTTCCAGTCTTTATGCTAAGCTAAGCTAAGCTAACCAGCGGTTGGCTATAGTTCAATGGTTTGACCACCAACCACATTCTGTGTAAATGGCCATGCTAGCTGCTCCTAAGGCTGTAGCAACTCAGGCACAATTATGATGTGAATCATACCGTTAGCATGGCTAAAAACACTTTAAACCCAGCTTCCCCTCATCCACTGGACAATGAAGCTCTTTGTCAGAGGTACATTTTATGTGCACTGTTCTGTCGCTGGTATTTCATCAATCCGTGTGTTTTTCCAGAAGTGATCCCCTCCCTGTACCTTGAGCAGAGCCTGCAGGCTGCTGCGTGCTCTGTCTGGCCGTTGTGGCTTTCCTGGTGGCTCCGGTGGTAGCTGCAGTTGAAGTAGTGGTGGGGACAGGCTGCCTGGGCGTAGAAGGCTTGGCGGTATCTTTCGGCGGGAGCGGTGCACCAGTTTTGTTTTCAACAGGAGGGGCAACTGGAGCCGCTGCAGAAGTAAATCAAACAGTTACCATCATTCCTTAATGCCACATTTCAGTTTCTTTGAATTGCCACATGCAGGGAACACCTACCTGCCACACACTTCCTCATGTCAGGTCCCATGGCCATGCCGTCAGGACAGGCACAGGTGAATTTAGGCGAGTGCTCGTTGATCTGAGGGGCGGGGAGGCACAGGAACTCACAGCCTCCATTCATACTGTTACTCTCTCTGCACCAGTTTGTGCCTAAAAGAGGGAAACAATGAGCATTAGCAATCATTTTACGGCCTCATCAACTTGTCTGTCATGTTAAAGCAGATGGAGTTTTGTTTCTGTACCGTTTGGCTGCTTGAGGTTGTGGTACAGCACGATGTCCTCTGGCTGGTCCAGGTCCATTGCCAGCTTGGTGATGTCTTTTCCTGTCAGGCGGTTGGCACTAAAAACAGCACTGCTGCTCATGTCTGTCCAAAACACTTTCTCCTGTTTGAAAGAGGAAATGCTGCATTAGAAAGACAACTTTGTTTGTTCCACTTGTTCATTGTTTGCTGACGTTTCCTCACAACACAAAACGGATTCATTACCAAGAACAATTAAGCACCACTGATCCGAATGTATTGGGAATAAAGTGCACACTCAGCTCTGACGTTCTGCCTCTAAACCAGGTGACGCTCACTATGCATGAATTGGATGACTGAGCAGATGCTAGTTAACATTATGAATATGTCAGTGCCTAACTGTCTTTACTGACCTCAAACACAGTCAGAGAGAGGGGGTGGGAGAGCCTTTCCTCGTCGAAAATGAGACTGTGTCGTGTCCCTCCGTTCACATCGATGCTGGACAGAGTGTGCATCTTTGAGTCCACCCAGTACAGGCGATGGTTAACCATGTCTGTCAAGAGAGACACGCAAAGACAGAAACAGTTCAATTGTCACGAACACTGTGTGCCCATTGAACAGCCCGAATGGAATTTATTGGCTACTATTTAATCCGTCCACGATGTTCTGCTTACCTAGAGTTATGCCATTGGGCCACACGATGTTATCTGTTACTAAGGCAACGCGATCCGCTCCATTCAACCCACTCTTCTCTATCTTGGCCTCCACGCCCCAGTCTGTCCAGTACATGAAGCTGAAGAGGGAACAGAGAAACATTTTAAGAACAGAAAACTTGAGAACGGAACAAAAAGCTTTTTAAAAATTCTGAAACGTTCACGTACTTATTCACGGGGTCGACTACGATGGCTCTGGGCTTCTCCAGGTTGTCTGTGATCAGGTTCTTCCTCTTGCTGCCGTCTGTCGTTGCCACAGAGATGGTCTTCAAAATGCTGTCGGTCCAGTAGATGTTGCCATGGATCCAGTCCACAGCAATGCCCTCCGGGGCCTCGATCCCACTGTCAATTACTACAGTGTGGTGGGAGGAGTCACCGGCCACGTCTATCTTGGAGCTGTCGGGGAAGAGATTCACGTTAGAGACATCTGTCTGCAATCCGGCCCACATCATAGTCTTTCACCAACAAAAGAGTAATCTTTGTTCTTTTATCGTCACCTGCATCTAGTCAGATGTAGAACAAAGATACAGGCTTTCTGGGGCAGATCAAGCCTCGTGGTAAAGTCTTACATAAACCCTTGGCTAAACCACCCTTGACGAAACACAGATTCTTTCTAACCTGTAGATTTTCTTCAGGAACAGGTCAGACCAGTAGATCATCTTGTTAGGCATGTCAATGTCCAGAGCCACCGCGTTCTTCAGCTCGGGGATCAGTCGGACGTACTCGCTGCGGTCCACCGTCAGCTTCCTCACCTCGTGTCGATTGGTGAAGTAGAGGGTGGGTACGGTTCCTGGAGGATGTGGATGAGAAAAGAATGAATTGTTTTGCAGAGAGGACTAAGAATCTGCAAGTTACCGTATGCAGTCAGATGCGACTCTTGAGAGTGAGAACAGGCTTTCTTTCAAACGTTACCTGATTCAGCCTTGCACGTCTTGGTCACCGGGTCGATCTCGTAGCCCTCCTCACAATCGCACTTGTAGCTGCCGGGCAGGTTGATGCAAATCTGACTGCAGGTGTCCGGCTCAGCGCATTCATCGACGTCTGCATGTGGAGGAACAGGAGGTCGAGAGGAGAATTACGAGATTGAATTTGCCAAGTTAGGAACATTTCTTGAAACACTGTTGACCAAAATCTGGTCACGGAGTCCTTTTAAAAGTCAGACCCCCTCCTCTCACCTTCACAGGTCTTCTTGTCCACCTTCAGGCTGTATCCAGCAGGGCAGGAGCAGTTGAAGCCCACCTTCAAGTCGGTGCATTGATGGGAGCAGCCGCCATTTCCGGTCAAACACTCGTTTTTGTCTGTGGAGACGCACATGCACAGTCATGACAACCATTTTCCTAATGGAAGCTCTAATTCTGGATGAATTTGCTCATTCAAACCACAGACGACCCAGGCCAGCCAACTGAAGCTGCCTGGCCAGCTGCTACAATCTAATTTTCCAGGCTGTGATGTGGTTTAATTTCTTTCTTTTTCTCTTTTTCAATGCTGCTGAGGGTATAGCCAAACTCTGATACACTTCTTGGCCTGATGGCGAAATAACATTTCACTCACCACACTCTTTGACAGGCTCATCGGACCAGTCCCGGCAGTCTCTCTGTTTGTTGCACACTTTCTCCATGCTGATACACTCCCCGCTGTGACACTTAAACATGGTGGGGCCTTCACATACATTTTCTGCAGAGAAGAAGGAGGGAGTATGAGTAATCTAAAACATCTAATATTAGGAATCTACTAATTGCATCCATACACAACTAAGTCTGTAGCTAAAACATGGATGGATGGCTGTGATAGTCACCTCTGTGGCAGTCAATCTCATCACTGAGGTCCCTGCAGTTGTGCTCTCCGTCACACTGGCGGCTGCCATGGATACAGGCGCCGTCATTACACTGGAACTCATCTGGACGACAAGTAGGATGACCTAGAAAGAGAAGACAAATGCTTGAATACCAAAAACAAGGCAGAAGAGGATGAATGAGACAGCATAGACGGAGGAGAGAATCATATCTGATGCGATTTGCTCTGGATCTTGAATCAGTATTGATGATACCAAGTGAGGCAACCGGATATTATGTAAGCCAAAGAACGAGTAAGCTACAATCTGATTCCTAATAAAGTCAGCAGTAAATAAGATTTATCTGAGCAAAATAGGTTTGCAGAGGAGGAGATGGGCCAAAAAAGCCAACTCACTGCAGTTGTACTCATCCGAACGATCCTGGCAGTCCATGCTTCCGTCACACCGCCAGCTTCCGTGGATGCATTTCCCGTCGGCACACTGAAACTCGTGGACGCCGCAGGGCGCCGCTGTCTTGTGCTGCTGCTGTCCCTCACAGTTGTCCTCGTCAGACCCGTCGCCACAGTCTTTGTCTCCGTCGCAGCGCCACAAAGCCGGCACACACACCGAGTTGTTGCACTGGAAAGACCGGGAGCTGCAGGTGGGTTTGGGGCAGGAAGCCTCGTCCGAGCCGTCTGAACAGTCGTCGTCCTTGTCGCAAACGAAGGAGGAGGATATACACTGGCCATTGGCACATCTGAACTCATCGGCTTTGCATTGTTTGGTCGCTGTGGAGGCCAGGAGATGGAGAGGAGTTAATGTGATGATAAAGCCAGAAAGAGACACAGATGTGGAGTTTAAGTATATATTGTTATTATCAACTTATATTTGCTGTCAGTATATCAGGATCTTGTTTGTTTTTTGCTGCTTCAGGTGTAAAAAAACAAACACATTTTAAACAGCTAAAACTGCTGAACACACTAAACCACCACCTGATTCCATTCCTTAAAATACGTATTATTATTCATTTATTCTTTAAAACTCCCTTATTTGCTCATGTTATTTGTATTTGTCTTAATACACTTTATAGAAACGATTTATATACAACATATCTTGTCGTATGTTAAATTCTCATTAGCTTTGTGGTTTCTTCTGCTTACGTTTCCGTGGGATGGACAAATAAAGTTTTATTATCATGAACAAAACATATCCCCTATGGACACTGTAACCCTGGAGGCCAAATCAGGAAGTCCTTCCTTGTGTGTCTTTCTTTACAACCCTGACTGTTTTATGTGTTTATGACTTACTGCAGTTCTTCTCATCGGCCCCGTTGTCACAGTCAGCTTTGCCGTCGCAGTGCCAGCTCTGTGGGACACACTGGTTCATGGGAAGGCCACAGTTGAACTGCGTCTGTGAGCAGATTTTGGATGCTGAGGATAGAAACAGGAAATATGACTCATGTGTCAGTGGAGAGATAAGGCCTGTGAGTACAGTTGGAGTACAGACAATCATTCACCACTAGAAACTACCGTTGTACAGAGGCTTCATTGATACGCTCCTGATTCACTGCTGTAGGATAGGATTAGATAAGGTAATATGGTATTGATCTCCTGATGGGGAAATTCAAGTGTTTAAGCAGCAGCAGAGGGACAGAAATAAGTACAGGTAGATCATTTAAAAAAAAAAAAAAATTATATATAATTAAAAATCTAAAAATCATGTTAGGCATCCAGGTTAAAATACTGGTTCTGTGCTAGATTTCTATCATATCTTGATGTGATTTTAGTTCAAATTAACATTCACCTTTAGTCACAGTCATAGCTCTGACTTCATTGATAAAATAAAACATACCGCAGGTTTCAGGCAGTTCATCAGTTCCATCCCCACAGTCGTCACTTCCATCACAGATCCACCGACGGGTGACGCACCTCCCATTTCCACACTTTAACTGAGTGGAGCTGCAGATGTAGGCTGCATCTGGAAACGATAGAAAATTACAGAGCTCAGTGTGACACGAGGACAAACTACTGACTTATCAGGATTTACTGCTCAGTATACACGTTGCTGCGCGTGAGGGCCGCGCAGTAATGTGAGCTGGTACGGACACACAAAAAAAACTGATATCCTTGTGCGCGAGTTAATACGTAACAGAAAATTACACAGAAAAATCCAGATAATGTTCAGATAACGGACAGTGTGAAAACCACACCTTTTACTCTTTGCTTATCTCAGAGGACATTACCAAATTAAGATAACAATACTGTGCGGTTCCCTGACTCCTGTTAGAACAAGATATGAAGTAATGACTCTTTAATGTGAGGTGTTTGGAGACTGGAGGACTTCTACAAGTATCACATTTCTTAACTCTTTTTCTTTCTTTCTTTTTTTAACTTTTTTTAAATTTCACTTTCATTTTGGACATTGAAGTACATGTTTTACAAAAATATAGCTGAACTAAAGGATAGGTAAAAGATGAAACCATTTGGGGGGTGATAAGTAAAAAAAAAAAAGCAGGTTTAACTCAACTGCACACCTCCGCTGCTCACTGTTTTGAGTCATTTCAGGTATGGAACAAAATTCACACACAACATTTTTGTCACGTAAGTGCAAACAGCTTCACTGCTCGGCTTCTCTGAAGTATCTATTTTGGGCTCAGAGGTCTCAACCCTGAGACGATCACACTTCAACGAAGCCTCCGGTCGAAGCATCAACATCGAGGCAACACAGGCCAACAACCCATCTCCCATCCTCCATCACCTACTGCAATGCCTGTCCCTCCTGGGACCTGGAGGCTGAGGACATGACAGACTATCCCTTTAAGACAATAGATATGGGAGGAGTTGAACAGTCGCACCACCAGGAGCTGATTGGCCCCAGTCTGTCATTCCTCGTCACCACGGTGACCCACAGACCGAGGCGGAGACTCCAAAGACAAGGAAGTCTGTCAGCGTGACTGTGTCAATGAGTGGTGACAGTGACAATAAGGGTGGCAGTTCAGGTCTTACTGATTACAACAATAAGGAGAGGATGCTTTCTCAACACTGGGACTGCCACCAAAGGTCACTTCCCTCCTACTCTGGAAGAAAAATTTACAAACCAAAGCAGGAGTGGCAAGTTGACTGGATTTCACTCTCTAATTCTTGAGAGCATGACGTCGATTCTGGGTTTCACTTATTGAGGGAAAAACCTTGGCTGATCTGGAGAGGCTGTGTGAACCCACGCACTCATGCTTTCTGGGAAACCACGCACACACACAGACGCTCACACACATGGAGGCCAGGCTCGCGGCCAGCGTAGATTCCAGGAATAGACTTTCCGAAGCGTACTCCAGCAGTCCCTGAAGATGTGCGAAAGTTGCGATGAAATTTAAGACTTTCTCTTTCTTTGAGAATCGTTCATTCATTCCAGTTGTGGAAGAAGTAGGTCAAACGCTGGTACTACCTGACCTTTCAGTGGTCCGATGTTTTCATTTTCCACTGCTGATCTTCCCTGCCGCTTCCACATATGGGTCATGGGCCAGATTCAGAAGAGAGAGGGAGGGTTTTCTTTCCTACTTTACTGTAAGTCTGTGGTGAAAAGTTTAAGTTGGAGGCAGTTATCCTCCAATTTCTCCAGCGCATCTTAAGTTTTAAGTATTTAATCTTCTATATTTATTTAAGATATGTCAAACTTAACTTGAAAAAAAGAAAACAAAGACAACTTCTTTGTGATCCAATTTAGCATGTTTGGTCTCTATAGCTACTTGCAAAGTTATATTTAGTCACCACCTACACCACAGTGTCATCTCATGTTCAAAAACCTGCAAACCACAGATGAGAAAGCAGCGTCCTCACACTTATTCCGATCAGCAGTACAGGTAACGTGCTGCTGACATTTACACCTATAGACGGATGTGATAGTTCAGATAAGAAGACCTGTTTGAACAGTGCCTGCAGCAGAGAGACAGCATCCTTCATATGCTATTTATAACCACGGTGTGAGCCTGACAACCACCGCACCATCCAGTAATAACACTGCCATGTAAGGCCATTAGGGTAGGAGCTCACACACACACACACACACACACACACACACACACACACACACACACACACCACTGCTACGATTCTCTTACAAATGCATAAAAAAACAAACAGAATGTGACAAGCTGGCCGAATGAATGGCCGATACTCTGGTGTGAGACAAGCCGTCATCAGGACGCTGCATGACAACAATCCTCCTTTGTGACGACATGTGACTTTGTCCACTAACAATGCATTCCGGTCTTTTTATGGCACATACATGCAGTAAGCACACGGCAAAAAACTTCACAAAGAGGTGCGTTTATTGACTCAAACATACAGCCGGCGGTTAATAAATAACCAGGATGCGTGTGCATCACGAGGGAGCAGCAGCAGTCGGCTGCTCCTTCTTCAGATGTGGGTTTTTGTGCCGGTTCAGTAATCTACTGTCGCTGCTGTCGCGTTCACCGAGGTCACTGGGTAACACTGCTGGACGGCGATGTGGCCAACTTAATTTTGATTCCCTCATCTTAGTGAAAGACTCTGGGCATACATGTTAGTGCAAGACTTCAAATTGAGGACGTGGTAATGGGGTCAGCCACTGCAGGCAAACTGCAGCACATTTTCCGCTGTAGCTTTCACTTGATGTCTCAGCACCTCAACCTCCAGCTGCGGGTGGCTTTATGGTGACTCTGTGGAGTGAAGTGTGACACCTGCATGCTCTGCAGCACAGTGGTGGAAGACAACATTTGCTCCAGTGCTGTATTGTAGAATTTGAAGTACTTGCCCTTTACCTGAGTGCTACCATTTAATGCTGCTTTATACTTTTTCTCCACTACTATAGTCTGACAGCTTTAATCACAAGTTAGTTTTCATGCACAGCGTACAGTGTGATCCCTTTAAATGTAGAGTTCTTTCTTTCCCAGTCCTACTACCAACATCTTGTTTCCACACAGTTTTGTTTGATAGACGTACTCCCATAGGCATTTTTCTTAAAGGAATAGCTCTTTAATCTTTAAACTTAAAGGCGCTCCGTGGAACTTCTGTGTTGTGCTGGACGTCGGCTGTTTCTATACTCACATCAGCTCGTGTTGCTCTCTGTCAGCGGAGCGGAGAGAGTCGAATTCAAATGATCCCTACCTCAACCAACTATAACAACAACATTATACAAATGAATGCATCAGTAATGATCATCTGATACTTTCACTCACGTAGGACTTTAAACGCCAGACTTTGACTTGTAATGGAGTATTTTCACGCTATTTTCTAAGGATCTGAGTATTTCTTCCGCCATCGTGTGGAGGTGTTTCTGAATGATTGACAGCTGAAACTCCATGGCGATTTCTTTATGAGTCACCGCGGTCCAGAGGGTTTAGTCCCCCATGTCAAACAAAGCCTGTTCACTACAATGCATGGCTTTGCCTCATTTCAGGAGTATGCTAAACACTGACAGTAAATACTTTAAACAAACCAGAGCCAGACCTTGAAACAAGAAGAGAGAGAAAGCACACATGAATATCATTCTCGCACACACCGGCAGATCTGTTGCCTGGAAGTGAGCGCCTAAAACTGGAAGAAAACTGAAGTTTTAATCTGAAAAGCTCTTATGGCAGAGTTGAGATTATTGGGGGATTACAGGAGCAGATGGCAGAACAGGGCTGGAGCCTAATTCTCAGCACACGGTTGGCCTTGAGGGTGAATTACGTTCATTCCCCCAAAAAATAATGTTAGACGTATGAAAATGAATACCAGTTGTTTGTGTCCAAAATTAAATTTGGCCCTTAGAAGACTCTGGGGATTGTGATTCTTTTTTTATGAAGAATTGTTTTATACAACATCAAGTGGATGTTCTGATCTGTTTCAGGTTTAGTGGTTGTCTATGAACTATAAATACTTCTTTATTTGGGTCACCTATAATTTGCTGCATTTACCTCAGAAGAGCCAAACACTGTACTTCTTTAAAAAAGCATCTTAAAACCCATTTTTTTTTCTTTGGCCTCCTCTTGATGGTTACCTTACATTTTCACTCTCCAACAGGGATGATTCTGCTTGTTTCTCAACTCTCTCTTTCCCTTTTACTTGGGACAGTTTCGGCTTTTCCCGCATCTCATTTGCTCCAGCGTGCAGCGGAGAGAAGGATGAACGCCGATGTTTTAGCCGCACCCTTCTCGATGACAGCGTTAGTCCCGCCCTGCAGAAACTTAAAACCGGCGGAATCGACGGACGTGATTGGCTGATCGGCCGCCTTCTACGACGAAACGAACTAATCAAATTGCGGTGCGTAAATTCCATTCATTTATCCGAAATGGTGTTGTTATCGCATGTTTTACCATCGATTTCCGTGTAAAAGTTATCGTTATTAGTGAATAAAGATAATAACTTGTAATAGATAATAAAGTAATAGCCTGAATAAACCAATTGTTGCTCCTCATTCAAAGATATTACGTCGATTCACCGCAAGACCTCACGGAAACATTTACATTTGTATAAACCACCCAAAAACCCGAATGACGCCAGAAACAGATCTGCAATCACCATTATTTCATTAACACGTGAAATATGCTTATATCATATGTATCTACATATGTGCAGCTAAAATAAGTCAGCTTCGCAAAATGTGAAATACTGAAGCATGAGAGAGGAGTAAACAGAGGACAGGGGAGGAAATACTGTTTCTTACCTGCTTGAGCCCAGAAGTGAATAAGCACCAGCAGACACCAGCATGTGGACAGTCCGCTGCGTCCCCTCCACATCTCAAACATGTCCTGTCCTCCTTCTCTGTCCTTATTTGACACCTCAAGAAAAAGTCGGTCAGCTGTGCGCGCAGGTATCAGGGAGCCAGTGGGCACAGTTCACACAGTTCACAGCAGGACCCGCACGTAAAGAGGCTCTGGTTCAGGCGGAGAGGGTAGACAGCAGGGTCAGGCCGCGGCTGTGCGTAAAAAGAGTGCCAGCAAAATATTATGAGGTCCGAGTCACATCTGACGAATTTCTAGGAGGCTGACAGGAGGGCGGGGCTTGAGCAGTGGTGTGATGTTTGAAAGTGGACGTGAGCATCGCCGGGGGGCGGAGCCACATAGTGCTGTATCACGGAGTGTCGTCCTTACCCCTCCATCCTCCTAAACTGGTGTGTGTGTGTGTGTGTGTGTGTGTGTGTGTGTGTGTGTGCGTGTGT